>WNHD01000504.1:71150-132503 GCA_011057455.1 Ganaspis sp. Gsp50
TTAATTAATTTTTATATTTAAAATATAAAATTAAAATTTAATTAATTTTTATATTTAAAATATAAAATTTATCCAAAAGGACGAAAGACCATTCATATTAATGAATAAATGATTAGATATTTTTGAAATTATTTTATGAAATGCATGTGGGTATTAATTTTCCTTTGTTTGAATTGTAAAACTAACATCATTATATTGTTTAAATATTCTTTAAAACATTATGTTTGTATTATATTATCAGCACCGTATATTTGATAAAAATGTGCTATATATTGCATATACAATTATTTCAGGTAATTATTATAAGATAATAAATATTGAGCTAAATATTTAAACGCTGAAATGAGCGAAGGCACTTCATTTCTGTTTTTAAAAAAGCAGCAATTGACACGTTTACAAAAATGTACTAATAGGCGAAAAAAGTAGAACAATTGCATTTTCACCGAACTCCATAATAGAGGTAAAGTGAGTAAAAATTAAAATATGCTAAAGTACGAATTTGTATTCGTACACCTTTTTATTATTTACATCTAAACTTTAATTCTCGATTACTACAAATTTTCAAAATTTGATATGTTTAGACTTTTGGCTTCCAAATGAGAGAATATTTTCTTTTTCAAGGAATTTAAATTTGACTAATTAGAAACGAGCATTTGTTAGATTTATTAGAATTTATTCATTTATTTATTTATTAGAAACGAGTTAGTTTTTATGAAAAAATGTTTAGAAATGATTCATTTAAGGATTTTTGAAATTTATTTATATATTAATATTTATTTATATTTTAATATTTATTTATATCTTTATATTTATTTATGTATTAATATAAATTTCAAACTAGAGTTATAAAACATTTTCAATGTCAGAATTCATAGAAAAATCAAAATTATTTTAGAATATCCTCAAAGATTTGAGAATATTTTGAATGACATTATGTACTTTATAATATTTAGAGGATTCTAAAGAATTAAAAATGAATCAAAAAGATTCCAAAATGAATCCAAAATGAATCCAAAAGATACAAAAATGAATCAAAAAGATTTCAAAATGAATCGAAAAGATACAAAAATGAATCAAAAAGATTCCAAAATGAATCCAAAAGATACAAAAATGAATGAAAAAGATATTCTAAAGGATTGTAAAATATTTTAAAAGATTAGCAAATTCGGAGAAAATTTTTCAAATACTCCAAAAAATGCTATAAAATGCACCATTCTTGCATAAGAGTTAAAAAAAATTTTTAAATCTCTAGACAATTACAAATTTTTGATTATTCGATAAAATTCAATCTTATTCTAACAAGAATAGATAATTCTCAAAATGTTCTACAAAATTTCAAAATATTTTAAAAGATTACAAAATGTTTAAAATAATATTATTCAATTTAAACTACTCCAGAACAGAAACTTTTCTAAAAGATTTGAGAATATTTTAGTAGACTAAAAAAATAATAAATAAAATAAATATAAATAAAAATAATAATAAATAAAATAAAAATAAATAAAAATAATAATAAATAGTAACTAAATATACTAAAAAATCTACTAAAAAATCTTAGTAGATTTTAATCCACTAAAAAATCAACCAAAAAAATTTAGTAAATTTTAATCTACTAAAAAATCTACTTCATTATTGTTCTACAAAATTATCTGCTGCATTGAATATGAAAATATGTATTCTACAATCCTTTTGCTTCCTCATAGGGAAGCATTGTTTATCTTGTATCATCAAGATTTTATATTTATATAAAGTAATTCAAGCATTTAAAACTTTCCAAAAGCTAAGCAATTATTTCTTCCATAAGAGGACATTTTTTGAAATTTCTAGAAAATTGCAGATTTTTTATTATTCGATAAAATTCAATCTTATTCTAACAAGAATAGATCATTTTCAAAATGTTCTACAAATTTTTAAAATATTTTATAAGATTCCAAAATTTTTATTACCCAATGTTTAAAAATAATTTTAACTATTCTAGAACAATTGAAACTTTTCTAAAAGATTTGAGAATATTTTAGTGGATTACAATATACTAAAAAATCTACTAAAAATATTTGGTAGATTTTAACGTACTAAACAAATTGAGTAGATTTTAATGCATTACAAAAATTGAGTAGATTTTAATGTACTAAAAAATCTTAGATTTTAATTCACTAAAAAATCCCCTAAAAAATTTTAGTAAATTTTAATCTACAAAAAAATCTACTTCATTCTTGTTCTACAAAATTATTTGCTACATTGAATAACAAAATATTCCACAATCTTTTACATCTTTCATACTTAAATAAAGTACATAATTCAAATCATTCAAAACTTTCCAAAACTTTCCAAAAGCTTTGCAATTTCAAAAATGCCAGAAAATTTAAAAATCACAACAGTACCCTTATTCTAAAAAATTCCAAAAAAACTGAATTCCCATCTGAAGTAAGTAAAATTCAGCAACCCATTCCGACTAACCGTAACTTGTTATTTTTTCAAATCAATAATGAATTACTCAACCCCATTCAATCCAATTGTGCTCATTTACTTTATACTTTTGAAAAACAACTCAAGCAGATCCGAATAAAAAATTCCATCGACCTGAAATTTGTCCACGTGAAGTATGAAGCAAAACTTTTTCGGAATTCAGCCTTCTGGTATAGATCGAGTCAAGCTCTGACAGTCCTGCGCTTAAGTTCGTACGGGAGATTACGAGGGAGCGTGGAGTCAGTGCCTCCAGTGGTTTTGCGGAGGCGCAGAGTGAGCAGGCAAGAGTTGTCTGGGTCTGTCAAGTTGCAGGGAAAAAGAAAGCCTGGTTAACACCCTCGCCTAATTCCAGGACCAATTTTTTGCCACGCGAAGCGACAACGTCGGGCGTCGGTGAATTGCAATCGCACAATGCGGATTGTTTCTCCACTCAGGTGATCCAGGTTGACCCTCGCCAGGAAAAAGCTTCTTCAAAGGTCGTTGATGTTAAAGAGAATGGGAAGTTCAGAATGGAGCCAAAAGAGCAGGACCGAACAAAAAATTCTGACCTGGTCCTGCTCAAATGGAACGAAATGCCAAAGCATCTGCAATTCAATCCTCACATTCGAAGCGGGTACAGACCACTTATGACCCCGACAAACTGTGTTCGCAGCATCTTCTTTTTCCACAATGAGACTGTCAATATTTTGACCCACGGTGAGCTGGAAATTCTCTTTTAGCGCATCTCGCTCCATCAAACTCTTCTTTCTTCATTCATCAAACTCTCCATCAAAATTATCACTGCATCAAATTCCCATTGCATCGAAATTGCCTTCTCATGGTCTCACTGGGTTTGCGGCTTTTTATTTCCCTCAAATGCACTCTCCTAGGACATGTAGACTCTGCAAAAGGAACGTGAAATTAGTTCAGCCTTCTTACATAAGGGTTGTCAATTAAATACCAACCTAGTTTCTAATTTTCAACACGTTTATTAATTACGATTCATAAAAACTAATTGATAGAGTAATTAATAAATTAATTGATAAACTAATAATTGATTTTTTAAAAAGAAAGGATTTTTTCGGTCAGAAATTATTAAACGAAGCAATGTAAAAAAGAAGACGTTTTTTTGAAATTGTTTTCGAAATGATTTACGCTTTTTGTAAAAAGTACTGTATTTTTTAAACACTGTTTTTTAGATACTGTATTTTTTGAACACTGTTTTTTAAATACTGTATTTTTTAAACAATGTTTTTTAAATATTGTTTTCTAAATACTGTTTTTAAATACTATTTTGAAATACGGTTTTTCAAATGCTATTTTTTAAATGCCGTTTTTTAAATACTATTCTTTAAATACTGTTTTTAAATACTGTTTTTAAATACTGTTTTTAAACACTATTCTGAAATACGGTTTTTGAAATGCTGTTTTTTAAACGCTAGTTTCTAAATACTGTTTTTAAATACTATTCTGAAATACGGTTTTTCAAATGCTGTTTTTTAAACGTTGTTTTTTAAACGTTGTTTTTTAAATACTGTTTTTTTAAACGTTGTTTTTTAAATAATGTTTTTAAATACTGTTTTTTAAACACTGTTTTTTTAAATACTGTTTTTTAAATACTGTTTTTTTAAATACTGTTTTTTAACATTAATGGATTTTATTTTGATTTGATTGACGATTTTGATTTGTACATTATAAGTATGAATTAACAATCATTTATTTTTTAAAAGAAATTGTTTTTGTTCTTTTACAGAGAATTTTTTTGTAAATTGTTTTTCTGTGGTTTTTTTTGTATAAAATAAAATTTCTGAAGAAGTCGGATTCGACTTCGAAACGTTGTTAATTGACTTTAATTTTTATACGTTTATTGATAATTGTCATTTATTAATTTAATTTCTAGCTATTAATTAATTTCTGTGTCGCAATTAATTTCTGGCTCTTAATTAATTTCTGTGTCTTAATTAATTTCTGGCTCTTAATTAATTTCTGTATCTTAACTAATTTCTGCATCTCAATTAATTTCTGTGTCTTAATTAATTTCTGGCTCTTAATTAATTTCTGTGTCTTAATTAATTTCTGACTCTTAATTAATTTCTGTATCTTAACTAATTTCTGTATCTTAATTAATTTCTGTGTCTTAATTAATTTCTGGCTCTTAGTTAATTTATGTGTCTTAATTAATTTCTGGCTCTTAATTAATTTCTATATCTTAATTAATTTCTGTATCTTAATTAATTTCTGTATCTTAATTTTTGTGTCATAATTAATTTCTGGCTCCTAATTAATTTCTGTATTTCAACTAAATTCTGTATCTTAATTAATTTCTGGCTCTTAATTAATTTTTGTATCTTAATTAATTTCTCTGTCCCAATTTGGTCGTCGTTTTTATTTGATATCAAGTGTTTGAATTTATCAACTGTCTCTTTTTTAATAATTTTAAATTTTTAATCTCTTTTTTATTTGTTTTGTGATTGAAAATGTAACAAAACGTTTATACCCAATTGTTAGAAAGTAAAATCTTCTGAGTCAAATAGAAAATAAATTTGGTATAAAAAAGTTGAATGAAATTGTAAAATAATGAGTTTTAATTTTAATACGTGGCTTTAGTTTGGTTTAAATTTCAATTAAAATTTAATAAAGACAATATAAAGTTCACCCTCATGGCTGACTGAAACTATATTTTTCCACTAGGGAAATCACTTGTCTCATCAAAACTGCTTTCTCTACTGAGAGCTCTTCTCACGAATGATTAAAATTTCGCTATTCTACTCTAAACTTTGTTTCCATTAATAATAATTCAAGTTCTCATCTCGAAACGATTAAAATAGAAAGATTATTCCTTAAAATAATTTACTGAAATATGCAAGAAATAATAAAGATTAATTAAATTTGGCGTTAAAATTCAATTTTTGGATTATAATGTTAATTATATAGATTATTTTTTATAAAATTATTATAAACTATTGTTTATTTGCTGTTATTTACTAGTCTCTACTATTTATTATTCACTACTATATTTATTATTCACTATTATTTATTAATCACTACTATATTTATTATTCGCTATTATTTATTATTCTCTACTATTTATTATTCACTATTATTTAATATTACTACTAATTATCCACTATTAATTATTATTCACTATTATTTAGTATTTACTATTATTATTATTATTATTATTATTATTATTATTATTATTCACTATTATTTAGGTATTATTCACTATTATTTATTAATCACTATTATTTATTATTCACTACTATTTTTCATTCACTATTATTTATTATTCACTACTATTTTTTATTCACTATTATTTATTCTTCACTTTATAATAATGTCTCTGACTACTAATTTAAAAAAAAGTAAATTATAACAAAAATTTTAATTCTAAAATTTTAGTGCTTTGTGTGAATTGTCTATTATTCTTTCTTTTTTTTTAGAAATACTCTAAAAGTAGAACGTTGAATTCAGTAGGATATCATCTTTTATACAAGCAGAAAAACTAAAGGTTACCTTGGAAAATAGATGAGACTTCATTCTTTAGTAAAATGACACTCTAAACCTCAAAAAAAACCAATTATATCCCGAAAAATTTATAATTTTATTTCAGCTTTTGAAGAATTTAAATAATATTCACTTGCCGTTATTTCAGCATTTTTAACTAATTTTACACACTTTCAAAAATTTTTTTTATTTCATTTATTTTATTTTATTTTATTTAGATATACATTTATTTATTTATTTTTATTATTTTATTTAGATATACATTTATTTATTTATTTTTATTATTTTATGATTGTAAGTAATTATTACTATATATTGGTATTATTAAAAATATTAATACCGATCCGATAATAAGAATTTGGGTCATTAGTTTAAATTTAAACAAAAATGTTACAAAGTTTGTTATTTTTCTGAATGTTGAATTTATCAAATTTATGAAATTAATTTAGTATTTTTAATTTACTTGATTACTTAATTTAATGAAGAAAAAGGAAGACCGTGTAAAAAGTCGAAAAATTGAACTACAGTTTCAAATTTTGGAAAATGACTCTCATAAATTCAAATTATATTCAAGGAGACAGTAAATCAAGTCGATTATAGGATCATAAATTTTGAAATGTTCATTAACTCAAATTCAGGGGATTTATGTCCCCCTTTCTATACAGTGAATCGTTTTATGAATTTTAATTCTTTCCGAAAAAATGTACATTAAGACAACACTTGAATCTAAGAATTAAATCCTCTTTATTTAATTTAAAAACAAAAAATATATTTACTGTGATAAAATATTTTAACGTTTTTTTATTATTTATTCGAAGTAAATTGCATATAAATAAATAAATAAATAAATAAATAAGTTAATAAATAAATCAATCAATTAATAAATAAATGAATAAATAAATAAATAAATAAATTAATTAATTAATTAATATATAAATTCATAAATAAATAAATTCATAAATAAATTAATAAAATAAATAGACAATAATCGACACTTCAATAATAAGTGTTTGCAATTTTTGAAATTCGGACAAAAGAGTTTTCTTTTTATAAACGATTTTTTTTTAATTTATGAAATAAAAAAACATTGGAAAAAATTCGAGAGGCTAATTTTCATAGAAAAGGATAAATATGAGCATTTTCGAGTATTGGGATACGATCAACAATTCAAGATTTTTCTGCAGGGCATATAGATCGACCAATCTTAAAAGAGGTACTCGATTCAAGTTGATCTTGGCATCATATCATACCCTCTTGGGAGAAATCGATTTGGTCCAAGAGTCTTTCTACTTTAAAAGAAGTCATCTCTGATCGTGAAAATGATTCTAAGCTCGCCTATAAAAATAATAATAAAAGACAAGAAAATTAATAATAAAAGAAAAGAAAAACAATAACAAAAGAAAAGAAAAACAATAACAAAAGAAAAGAAAAACAATAATAAAAGAAAAGAAAAACAATAACAAAAGAAAAGAAAAATAATAATAAAAGAAAAACAAAAAATAGAAATTGAATACAAAATAATTGTAATAAAATTTAGATCTTTAAATCAGATTCAAATCGGATTCAAATTGAATTCAAATCAGATTCAAATCGGATTCAAATCGGATTCAAATCGGATTCAAATCAAGGTTTAAAATTTCATCGACAATTCTTGAAAATTTTCCATTTTTGGAACAACACAAAGTTTTTTATGTAAAACACTTCTGGAGAAGCAAAAGTTAAAAAAAATTATAATTGTATCGGTAATACAAAAAATAAGATTGAAATGTGGAATTAAGTGTTAGAAACTTGAAACAGAATATTTAAAGAACAAACGAATTTCACAAATTTGTTTATACTATCAAATATTGATATAGAATATTGAACATTTGCTTTTTGAACATTTTTTGCATTTTTCCTAATTCTGAACAAAAATCTCAACGAGAAACTTGAATCTCGGGCAAAAAGTTAATTAAACGCGAACCGAAAAATTAAAATAAACAATATAATTTGTAAATAAAATGAAATAAAAATGAAATGAAATAAATGAAATAAAAATAAAATGAAATAAATGAAATAAAAATGAAATGAAATAAATGAAATAAAAATGAAATGAAATAAATTAAATAAAAATGAAATGAAATAAATTAAATAAAAAATATAAAATAATATTTACAAATAATATAAAATAAAAAAATTTGAATTGAAGTTTCTAAACGAGTTTCTGATTTGATGATTGAAAACGAATCTTTTAAAATCCGTGCATAATTGTGA
This sequence comes from Ganaspis sp. Gsp50, assembly GCA_011057455.1. NCBI lineage: Eukaryota > Metazoa > Arthropoda > Insecta > Hymenoptera > Figitidae > Ganaspis > Ganaspis sp. Gsp50. The sequence continues at coordinate 79,356 of WNHD01000504.1, forward strand.
GTCTTAAGTTTTAATGAAAAAGCCTTGTTTATGTAATATGAAGAACAACATTGGTTGCTTCTTTAGCAGAATATTAAAATGACTAAAGGGATTAAGGTCAAGGTTTACAACCTCTAGGTTAATTTTCGTGAAATTCCCGCAGCCTCAGCGAGAGGAAAACGCATTGCAGTGCAATGAGGAAGTAATCAATAAGAGGAAGCCCTGTTAGTGATTACATTCACTAAAAGAGACCAGTTAAGTTACGACTTACAATCAACTGTCAAAGTCAAGGATAACAAGCTCTACTCCCCTACTTTCAATTTGAATAACTACATAAAATTAACTTTAAATTCAATTTTCCAAGCTTTAAAAACTTTCTAATCTCAAATCTCTTCACTACTTTCAAACACCGATTCTTCTTTCTTTTTGAAAATTTGATTTATTTGCAAACAAATCCTTTTCGCTTATACGGAAGCATTGTTTCAAATTATCATCAATTGTTATTTTTACATTCCCATCAATAACGAGAGTGTATTAAAAATGTGCGATTTTTTAATTATTGATTTCATTGATTATTAAATTTTATTATTTATTATTTTATTATTTTTTTATTTATTTATTATACTAATTTTATTTTTATGATCAATAATCCTAATTTTATTTTTATAATCAATAATAGTAATTCTATTTTTATTATCAATAATACTAATTCTATTTTTATAATCAATAATACTAATTCTATTTTTATAATCAATAATACTAATTCTATTTTTATAATCAATAATACTAATTCTATTTTTATAATCATTAATACTAATTCTATTTTTATAATTAATAATACTAATTCTATTTTTATAATCAATAATTTTATAATCAATAATTTTATAATCAATAATTAATAATCAATTCGAAATAAAAAAAGATTTCTCTGAGATAAAATTATAAATCTATTTTTCGATAGTCTTTTCTAAATATTCTTTTTCTTTTCTATTTTTTTCATTCTAGAACCTAAAAGTGTATATTTACACTGAAGTTATCAACTATTTTGATATTTTATCAAAATAGTTGATAAAATATTTTGATAAAATATTTTGATAAAATATTTTGATATTTTATCAAAATAGTCCGTCTATTTTGGAAAAATAAAATAATTAATAATTGTGAACTTAATTTCTACTGCTTTTGTTGAATATCCTCTTTTATTATTGATTTTATTTCTTCGTAATTTATCAAGCCATTCAAATCCAGAATTCCGTTTGAAAAAGAAGAAACATTTTTGAAAAAGAATTTCAAAAATCGATACAAGTTTACACTTTGCAAATTTTATTAATTTGCAAAAGACTTTGAAAAACGGGGATAAAAAAGAAAAAATAGCGATTTCCAGTCTAAAAAACGCGATTTTAATTCCGTGATATTTTTACTCGATAGAACAGAAGGCATCAATTAATTATGAATTCCTATTTTTTATGATAATAAAAAATTAACGTAGGTTGAACTTATCGATTACCATAATAGAAATAGAACGTCATATCTAGTATTGCAAAATTAAACTTGACGATTTATTCAAAGATTGAGACTAACCGTTGCTCCACAAAAACTTGAAACGGAAATTTTTAGCAACAACATTTATAATTCACGCACTAAAGATTCTTCTTGTTTTATGAACATCAAGAATCGTTGAAATACCAACTTTTCGCACGTTTTTCATCAGCTCTGAAACTTTCAAATTTAGAGCGTCTTTAAATTTATAATTACTCTCAATTTTTAAACGTCTGCAGAGGCTGGACAAGTTTAATTATTTTTAAATTTGCCCAACCTGAGAATCGATTTAACAAAAACTAAGATTCGACATTTTTCTTCCCTTGAAACTAGAATATAAATTTTGTAACAAACTTTTGCAAAAGTTTTTTACGTAATTTTTTGTAAAAGTTTTTTACATAACTTTTTCCAAAAGTTTATTACATAACTTTTTCCAAAAGTTTATTACATAACTTTATGCAAAGAATTATTTCTACAGAATTTTTGCGAAAAATTTTGCACAAAGTTGTTTTTACAGAATTTTTTGTACAAAAGAGTTTTGTTTTGTTTCTTTGGACTACCGTTTTTTTGTTAAAAACAAAGAAAATAAATTAAAAGATAGAAAAATAAATAAAAAAAATACCGACCATAATATTTGTAAGCTGAAAAAGTGATCAAATGAACAATTTCTATCAGTGACGATTTTTCACGTTTAGTCGACATTCCTTTGCAGAAATTAATTTAAAAAAAAAGTTGTAAATACCCTAAAATGTTTGTTCAACAAAGGCTCTAAAAGTGGGTTAAAAATGGTTTAAAAGTGGGTTAAAGAATGGCTTAAAAATGGGCTAAATAAAAAATTACCTAAATTTGATTAATTCTTGAAACCTTTTTGAAAAAGGAGTTCTGGACTTGAGGAGAGTCTTGGCAAACAAGAATGGAGAAAATCAATATTAAAAATGGGAAAATCAATAAAAGCAGGAGAAAAGAAGAAGTATGTCACTTACAAAATCAATACGTATTGCAGGTTTTGCGATTCTATACATTTTTCTGACAGTGCCGGATGCACTTCCATGGAGTACCCAAGGTGCCCTGTCAGGATGTCACTTAATTGGCGCCATAAGTCCATGGATTGGTTCTTTTCTTTATCACGTATTTATGAACGTTAATTATGGAGAGGATGTCTACAGAAAACTGCTCAAAATCGATATGCTCGGCATTTGGCTCTGTCAAAGTTTTGGTAATTTTACAAATTTTCTCCACTATAATTGCCAATCGTCAATCAAATTTTTTCAAGATTTTCAATCCTTTTAATCTTTTCCATCTTCTTCATCTTTTCCATCTTTCCATCTTTTCCATCTTTTCCATCTTTTTCATCTTTTCCATCTTTCCATCTTTTCAATCCTTGCAAGCATTTTAATCCTTTCAATCGTCTCAATCCTTTAAATTTTGTCAATCCTTCCAATCTTTTCCATCTTTTCAATCCCTTCAATCAATTTGAGTCAAATTATCAATTTAATCATCCAAAATTTCACCGTATCCAAATTTTTACGTATCTTCTTGCCACTTGATTCCAAAACGCTGAAAATAGTTTAAAATTAAAGTATAAGATTTTGAATCAAGAAAATCAGAAAAATAAAATCAGGAAATAGAATCAGAAAATAGAATCTGAAAATAGAATCAGAAAATAAAATCTGAAAATAGAATCAGAAAATAAAATCTGAAAATAGAATCAGAAAGTAGATAGAACGAAAATCGGAAGTGGACAAAAATTGTGAAAATGAAGTCAATGAGAATTGGAAATTAGAAAAGAAAATAAAATAAACCTTGATGAAACGGTGGTTTGCCAAGATGCAGAGAATTTTTGATAAAATTTGAAAATTGATTGAATTTCTTTTCGCAGGAGCCTTGCCGATGATAGCAACTTCTGTACACTGCTCACCAGTTTTTCTTCAATACTGTTGTATCTCCACGTACTGCTTTATTAGTTTATGGGGTCTCTGGAAGGTAAATTTTCAATCCGTAGATCTGCAAAAATGAAAGACAATATTAATTTTATTATTTGCATATTAAATAATGATGGTTATTTATTTATCCTAGAAATTCCAGTTTACAAATCCTGTTGCATTTTTCAGAAAATAGTTATTAAAAAAAGATGATAAATATTTAAAGTTTCTTTTCTTTTTGGTTTCAGCTGCATAATCTTTTCAGTTCGAATAAGGTAGATTTTTGCAGGTGTTTAAACTAAGGCGACAAAAGTGATTTCGAAACGATTCAACGAATTGTTACATTAATTTTGAAACAATTCAACGAATTGTTACATTAATTTTGAAACAATTCAACGAATTGTTGCATTTATTTCGAAACAATTCAACGAATCGTTACATTGATTTTTAAAAAATTCAATAAACCGTTACATTGATTTTGAAACAATTCAAAGAATCATTTTGTTGATTTTGAAACAATTCAATGGATCGCTGCGATGATTTTGAAACAATTTAATGGATCGCTACGATGATTTTAAAACAATTCAATAAATCGTTACGTTCATTTTGAAACAATCCATCGAATCGTTACGATAATTTTGAATCAATTCAACGAATTTTTGCATTGATTTTTAAACAATTCAACGAATCGTTGCATTGATTTTAAAACAATTCAACGAATCGTTGCAATGATTTTAAAATAAATCAACGAATCGTTGCATTGATTTTAAAAAAATTCAACGAATCGTTGCATTGATTTTAAAACAATTCAACGAATCGTTGCATTGATTTTAAAAAAATTCAATGATTCGTTACGTTGATTTCGAAATAATTCAATGAATTGTTACAATGAGTTGAAAACAATTCGACGAATCGTTCAATTCGTTTTAAAAATATTGAAACCAATTTTGTCGAATTCACTCAAATGAAACCAAACAACTGTTTTAATGACAATCATTTTGAAAAACTTGAGTAGATTTAGAAAGAAGATTCTCTAATTTCATGTAGAATTTAGAATCACAAAAAATTTTTTACAAATTCCAAAATTCTCACGAATTATAGAAATGACAGAAAATTAATCATTTTAGGCAATGATGGCAAAATCTCCGTGGCAAAGACGTCTTTGCTTTCTTCCAGCTTTGGGAATGAGGATGCTGGTCATGATTTTAAGAAGCTATGGAATCGGAGGCGGAGGAGCTGACGCTTTGAAGCACGTCATTTTACAAGTACTGCATTTTTTCCTTTAAAAATTATCCCAGGAATACAAAATTCAAAAAATCGATTCATTCCCAAAGTACCTCTTTTGTACTCTTTTATTCCTCTTTTATTCCTCTTTTATCTTCTTTTATCCTCTTTTATTCCACTTTTATCTTCTTTTATCCTCTTTTATTCCTCTTTTATCTTCTTTTATCCTCTTTTATTCCTCTTTTATTCCTCTTTTATCCTCTTTTATTCCTCTTTTATCTTCTTTTATCCTCTTTTATTTTTTAAAAATGTATGATCTTATAAAAAAAAAAAATTAAATACTTTCTCATGATTGACACTTTTAAAAAATACCTTAAAAAATGCGGATAAAATTGGATAAAATGAAGTCGAAATGGATTTACAGAATGAAAAAAATTTCAGGACGTGGTGGCTGTGATTGGCGCAATAATCGGAGCTCTTCGCGTCCCGGAGAAGTGGCATCCTGGCAGTTTGGACCTCGTCTTCAATTCCCACAACATAATGCATGTTTTGGTAGTTTTGGCAGTCTGTTCAATGCACGAAGCGACGGTCCAGGATTTGAGGTGGATGTCGGACCCGAACTCGTGCTCGGTTCCTAATTTGATCCCTTCCATCCACCTGTGATCTAGTTGCGAAGCTGTTCTTCGCAGTAATCTGTGATTTCTCAATAGTACCGCTTAGCCTCCTTCGACGACGTACCTCTCGCAAAGAAAACGCCAGTAAACGAAGCCAGAAACCACTCCGTAATTCTTAACTAGAAAATTTGAAGTTTCAAATTATCTTAAATTATTAAACAAAAAATAAGTCCAAGCTAATAAGTAGAATATGAGTAAAAAACTAAAAATAGATCGTTTCTAGAAATAGAGACAAACAAGGCTTCCCTATGGGGAAGCAAAAATCGGCGAGAGATACTCGAGTAGGGAAAACGTTTGGTGATAATAATTACGAAAAAAAGCACGTTTGAAAATAAGTAATAAAACGTGATGTTTGATGATAAGTTTCATACATATCAGGTTGATTGAATAGTGAGAGAATATTTTCCGATGAAGGCAATTTTACATCGATGATTTTTAAGTAGGACCATGATTTTGAAAAGAGTTTTTAGCACATGAAAATAAATTTATTTTACGCTTGCAGGCACGTGTTACTTAATCATGTACATACATACAAGACGAAGCTGTTTCGGCTCATTAAAATATAGTAATTATGCTTTATATACCGAAACTCAATTTCGGATAAATAAAATTGTTTCAAATATTGAAACCACTTTTTCCACTTTCTTTTCTACCATTATAATATATTCTGTGAGCAGTAATGTAGTTGTAGAAACACATTCTCTTCATCTCAATTGCACAATTTTCAAATTAGACTCTTCATTCACTATTTCCTATTCCAAGGAATTCTCGACCCGTTGACAAAATCTCGATTCAAACACCCAGTTCCATTTCCGATTCGAATTCTGTTTCTATTTTCAATTCGAATTCTGTTTCTATTTTCAATTCGAATTCTGTTTCTATTTTCAATTCGAATTCTATTTCTTTTTTCAATTCGAATTCTATTTTTTTTTTAATTTGAATTCTATTTCTTTTTTCAATTTGAATTCTATTTCTATTTTCAATTCGAATTTTATATCTATTTCCAATTCTATTTCTATTTCCAAGGCAATAAAAACTAAAAAGAATTTACAAAAAATTACACAAATTGTATTTACAGTATAAATTACCTTTTTAGTGTAATTTAATTTCTATTGATTAATTTCTGTAGTGTAATTAAATTTCTCTAATGTTATTTAATCTCTGTACATTTATTCAATTTTTAATAAATTTTAGATAAATTTTGGATAAATTTTAGATAAATTTTGGATAAATTTTAGATAAATTTTGGATAAATTTTAGATAAATTTTAGATATAATTTATATAAAATTTACATAAAATTTAGATAAATTTTAGATAAATTTTAGATAAAATTTAGATAAAATTTAGATAAAATATAGATAAAATTTTAGATAAAATTTAGATAAAATTTAAATAAAATTTAGATAAAATATAGATAAAATTTAGATAAAATATAGATAAATTTTAGATAAAATTTTAGTGTACACTTTGGTGTTAGTTGCGAGATTATTTGAAAGGGTCGAGCATCCTCGATTTATAGAAACATAACGAGTTGCTAAAGTTTTAAAATTCAAAATACTTTATAGAAATAGATTTTCAAAGATTTTTGAGTGAGCGTATTAGAAATATACGAAATCGACAACATAAACAGCGACGAAACGCACCAATAGGCCACAGATAAAAAGTCGATTATTTGTAATAATAAGATTTTGAAGAATATTGTTATTAATAGTAGTTTCATACGCTTTACTGCAAAGGGGCCTCGCTTTCCTGAGTGTAGCTCTTAACGCGGCTGAATCTAAAAGGAGGATAACGCATTCCAAGATTCAATCGGGTTGTGATCTCATCGCCATTTTTGTATTTCGTGTAAATATTGTAGGTAAGCCACCTTAACTGGGAGTTAAATTTCTTATGATGATTCTGAATTTCGAATTCCTGCAAAAATAATAATTTCATTAATTATGATTTCGCTTAAAATCATTCTTTGATTCTTTTACAAAAACAAAGATTTTCTTCAGCTGAAGAAGATTTTTTTAGTTAAAGATTTTCTTCAGTTAAAGATTTCTGTAGCTAAAGATTTCCTTCAGCTAAAGAAGATTTTTTAGCTAAAGATTTCCTTCAGCTGAAGATTTTTTAAGCTAAAGATTTCCTTCTGCTAAAGAAAATTTCTTTTAGCTAAAGATTCCCTTGATCTAAAGGGATTTCTTTTAATTAAAAATTTCCTTTAGCTAAAGAAAATTTCTTTACAAAAACTCTTCTTTTTTTCTTTCTTTAAAAAAAATATGAAAGTCTAATTACTAATCTGATAAAAATTAAATGCAAGTTTTTAGTGCACGCACTAAATCTGAAATTTTATTTACAATTTTGCAACGTTGCTTAAGTTCCAAAATTAGAATTATTATTAATTATTATTAAAATTTTAATTATTATTATTATTAACTAAAAATAAAGAATAGACCAGCATGAAAAACACTTGTGTTATTTAAAAAACTACAATTTTATTCTGGTCAACACTAAAACAACTTTTGTAAATATTAACACTAAAACAACTTTTGTAAATATTATTAATTATAATTATTATTATTATTATTATTATTAATTACAATTATATAATTGTCACATCTGAATTTCAATTAAAAATTTCCGAATTTAATTCTTAGTTCCACTTCTACATAAAAATCCAATTTCGCACAGATTCGCGGGAAAATTTGTTGAGGCTTTCATGTTTTTTTTTTTTATTAAAAAAGAATCAAAGATTTAAAGTCAGTATTCCAAAGTATTTAATCTTGTCTTGAATTTAGAAACTTTCAAAAAGTAGTTTTCAGAAAAATTAACTGTTATTAAAAATTACTTAATTGTTATTGTTAAAAATTTTAAATATACAGTATTGAGGAAAAAGTTAATTAATACGTAATTGATAAGTTTAAAAAGATCATTAGAAACTTTAGACAATTTTCGACAATCATGGATTCTCAAATATTTCAGCAAAGGAAAACAATGTGAAAAGTATAACATTTATAAAAGTATCTTTAATTAAATATAATTTGATTAAAAGTTTACCAATTGATGAGAAATATGAAATCATTTAAACATGAATGTAATGAGAGCCCCATAAATACGGAAACATACCATCGTTTCGAATATGTTTGTAAATAAAAAGTTTCAATATTTAATTTTAAGAACAAATTGATAGGACACTTGTGAAATTTATTGTAGAAAAAATCAATAAATTATTATTACTTACAACGTGAACATTATTTATAAATAAATTTCATGACTAGGAAAATTTTAATTTTGAAATTAAAATTTTAAACATATTGAGCTTTTTTTAATATATGAGCTTTTAATTAGAAATTCAATAATTCATGCCTTTTAAGAGGGTGGATGAATAACATTTTATTTATTTGAAACATTTATTTGAAACATTTTATTGAAACATTTATTTCAAGTGGGTGGATGAATGAATAAATTTTCAAAATTGATAAGTAAAAAAAGCTTACGACATGAAAAGTTTGTTCTCCGCTGTCGTGTGAAACTTCCCTCCTTTTCCGCCTATAAACGTTATTATTGTTTGTTTTGAGATCCTGTTTTTTTAAAATAAGAGACACCAAGTTGTCTCGAAGTCTATAATGACCGATTAATATCGAAGAATTTCGTGGAGTTCGATATTTTAAAGAATTTACACACGATTGGGCTTCATCGGTTGATGTCAACATCAAAACTCTTCCTTCTGGAAAAAATCTGCAAAGTGGATGAAAATATAAATTGTTTGTCGATTTTTTAAGAGCATCTGAATTTAAAGATAGTTTCAATTGGATTTTTAAAAGCATTTGAATTTGAAGATAGATTTAGTCGAGTTTTTAAAATCATTTGAATTCACAGATTAATTTACCTTAAATATCTGAAGTACTCGACCAAATGCCAAGGCCTGTAAAATTGATCTTGATAGCTGTTTTCTCCGTGTCTCAAATAGGTTGTTTTACTTATATAGCATCCATTAAATTTTAATCTAGGTCGATGCAAATACATATCCCTCCAGGATAAATACTGTGGCTCAAATTTTCCACAATTCACTCCCCAAACTCTGAAGATTTGTTTAAATAAATAGTGTAAGTTATTCTAATTCAGTAATCAATTGTTTCCTAATTTCTACAAATAGCAATTTATGTCCAGTTTTTGCATTTTTCTTTCATTTTACTTTCATTTTACTATCATTTCATTATTTTTACTTTCATTTTATTAATTTGACTTTCATTTTATTCACTTTACTTTTATTTTATTCATTATATATTCATTTTATGAATAGAAAAGGTCGAACCTGACACAAGACAGCCTCCAGATTTCTGCATCACGAGCAGAAATGTAAAATCCTCGACAAACACTTGAAAACATTTCGAGGGATCGTAGATCCAAATCTGATGAAACCACCCACCTGAGAATGTAGAGCATAATTTCCATAGGTAATGCTGATATATGGGTTGTCTAGAATAATAATTTTTTTTAGTAATCATTTAATTTTTATTTGAAAATTATTTAAAAAAGAGTAAATGGTCCAAAGGAAGGTCAGAGGAATGAAAAACAAAATTATCTGTTAGTCAAAAGCGACGTTTCGACTCATGATTTAATTTTTAAAAATTTAATTTAAATTATTAAAACTGAAGGCTCAATAAAATTGGACCAATCAACAAAACCATTAACAATAACTTTTTAAATAAATAATTTTAAGAATTTATATAAATAATTTTAAGAATTTATATAAATAATTTTAAGAATTTAAATAAATAATTTTAAGAATTTAAATAAATAATTTTAAGAATTTAAATAAATAATTTTAAGAATTTAAATAATTATAACTTTTTAAAAACAAAGTGAAAATACTTACATTTTGCTCAAAACGTGGAAAACAAACGCATTGATTGCGATTAACTATTCTGGACAATTTTGTAAAAAGATCACACTCATCATCTTCATCTTCATCTTCACTCTCTTCTTCATTTCGATCTGTTTGATTATCATTACTTTCGTCAGGATCAAATTTTTCCCGAGATTTAATTTTCGTTGATTCATAAAGACGAAATTCAATGTCTGGCACTAATTGAACTGCTCTTTTGTAAAACTGAATGGATTCATATAATTTACCAGTCTGCTCGAGCTCGATGCCTTTTAGAAAAAGATTCTTCGCCTGGATTCAAAATTAGTTTACAAAAATTAAACTCAAGAGTATGTAATTTAATTTAAAGTCAACGATTTAGCAAAAAGACTGATATTAATAAAATTTAAAATACCAAAATGTAAGTTAAATGTATTTAAAATTAATAGTTATTTTAATAGTTTTATTTTATTTATGTAAAATTGAATTGAGCAGAAAATTAAATAGTTATTTTCATAGTTTTATTTTATTTAAAATTGAATTAAACAGAAAAAGTCATACTTTGTTTTCGATTGAAATAGTTTCATCCTCAGAAACGCTGGTATTCAACGGTTTATTAATTTTGCTTTTAACTGGATCACGTTTCGGGGATATTTCCAGTTCTCGTTGCCACTTTTCTCTAAAAGAATTTAAGGCATCTTCGTTGTTAGTCAAAAAAGAGGATTCATCATCGTCACCTTCTTCATCTCCCGAAGGTCCAGAAGTGTCGTGACGTTCCTATAAAAAAATTATGTTTCTTTTGAATATAAATTACTTATTTTTGTATTGTACTCTTATTCTATTAAATAATAAATATTACACAATAAAAAGTGATACAATGAATAATGACATAATAAATAATGACACAATAAAATTAAAAAAGTAATAAAAACACTGCGTAAAATTTCATAAACAATACGTTTACAGATGTTTACTATAAAAATAGACATTCAATTTTTTTGAAAAAATATAAACAAATAAATGCCGTTTGTAAAAAGTAAATATTAATCTGAACAATGAATAAACAATTCACAATTAATTGTTTAACAAAATAAGTAAATACGTAGATTCGGTGCGAAAGAGGTTAGAATTCTAGCAACGAGTAAAGAAGGAAAACTCATTATTGTCATTGAAAATTTATAATTAATTATTATTAATGACGTACCATTATTTCTGAATTTTCAAAATTTCGTTATTATTTCTTCAACGCAAAAATTCTCGGTCGGAAAAACGAACCAGACAAAACTTAGCCAACAGAACGTCCGCCATGGTTTTGCTTTTGGAGTCGTCACTTGCCCGCGAAAAATCAACTGATGACGAAATTTGACCAAAAGTTACAATTTTTGAAAATAAGAAATCAAATGTCTTGAAAAAACGATTTAAAGTTTGATATTTTAAATAACTGATGATTATTTTATTTAATTTTTATTTTAATAATCATGACTTGATCAAAGTACTTTTTTCAGGCAATGTTAATAATTTATCGAATAACTTTTCAAAAATTTTAATTTTTAAAAAGTAAATATATGTTAATAAAATATATAAAATATATTTTTGTAATGCACATATAATTATTATTTTAAATTATTATTTTAAATTATTATTTTAAATTATTATTATTATTTAAATTCGAATATAGATATTAAAATCACATTCAAAATTTATATAATAAAAACAAAAAATATACGTTCCTTTTTTAATTACCTTCGTAAAAAATAATGGAAGTCATTAAATAGGTATAAATCTTGAAATTAAAGTTTTCAACCCGTCTTTTATTCGTTTTCAATTGTAGCATTATTATAAAACTTAATCTTAAAGTCTTGAAAGTTGCAGATAAAGGCTTTTTTCTGTCGCATATTAAACTTTAACAATAGCTTTGCCAAAGTTTTCACCGCCCATCATTCCTGTAAATGCTTTGAACATATTTTCAAAGCCTTCAGTGATTGTTTCTCGAGGTTTAATTTTTCCTTCTTGAACCCATTTCAAATTTTGACCAGTGCTTTCGTTGTATTTTTCAAACCAGCGCGAAACGTGCAAACCTTCCATTTTTAATTGTTTGTTTATAAAAACTCGCTGCACAAGACCAACTTTAGGAAGTTTTGTCACATCGTTTAAATCTTCTGCATTATATGAAGAAATGCACCCGCAAACTGCAATCCTTCCAAAATTATTCATTTGGTACATTACAATCGTCGAAAGTTCGCCTCCTACCTGTAAATTCATTTTTAAAAATTAAAAAAGTAAACTACAAAAATTACTAACTAAAAAAACTAAACTAAAAAAAAAATACTAACTGAATAAACTAAACTGAAAAACATTTATTAACTAAAAAAACTAAACTAAAAAGAAAATACTAACTAAAAAAATTAAACTAAAAAAACTAAACTAAAAAAATACTAACTAAAAAAAACTAAACTAAAAAAATATTAACTAAAAAAACCAAACTAAAAAAAATACTAACTAAAAAACCAAACTAAAAAAAAGTACTAACTAAACGAACTAAACAGAGAAACCTAAACCAATTTGTTAATTTTCATTTCTAAAACTAATTCTCTTTTTCGAAAAGAAGCATTAATAAAGAAATAATACAACTTTTTACGAATATTAGAACTGTTTTTCGATATTTTTGACTTTGTGTTTTTATCCTCTTTGTTAATGTTAAAGATAGTAATTACTATTAATGTAAAATTTGTTTAAAATACGAACATTATCGAAATAACAGTCAACGCCGTTTGGGGCTGCTTTTTTCAAAGAATCTATGACATTTTCTGTTTTATAATTAATTGCGTAATCAAATCCAAGTTCGTTAACAAGCCATTTGCATTTTTCGTCTGATCCTGCAATCCCGATCACTTTAAGTCCTTTTATTTTCGCAATTTGTCCAACGTGAGACCCAACAGCTCCAGCGGCTCCAGATACAACCAACGTTTCACCAGCCTCTGGCCGACAAATTTCCAAAAATCCAAAATAAGCAGTATGCCTGTAAAAAACAATTCCATTAATATTTTCAAGCTTTTTGCAATTAACTAGTAACTAAAAGTAATAAACTAGTAATAAACTAGTTAACTCAAAAAATTAACATTTAATAAAAAAAAGAAAATAAAAACATTTTTAGATTTAAAAATTAAAAAAACAAAGGATTAAAAAGTCCAAAATTAATTTTTAGACCACACATTTTTTGGTACAAAAATTTTGGAACAAAATCAAAATATTCTTAACTTTAGTTGCTTACAAATTTTAATGAAAACTATTTTATATCCATCAAAAGTTTAATTATTTCATACTTGAATTAATGAAAATGAATTACTTGAATTACTTGATTTACTAAAATTACTTGATTTACTTGAATTACTAGAATTAATTTAACTTCTGACCAAATTTTTAATTATTTAAAATTAAACAATTTTTCATTCTTCACTTTCTCAATGTTTAAATTTTTACTATTTTTAAAGTTTTACCCTGGCATTCCAAGAACGCCTAAATAAAGAGATGGTGAAATTTTTTCAATCTCAGGTACTAATTGCGGAGGTTGACTTAAAAATTTCGTTTTATCTCCATCGTTTGGATTAATTATTGAGTGAGTTCTCCATCCCAGACGTCCAACGATTCTTCGGCCAACTGGAAAATCTGGATTTTTAGATTCAATAATTTTTGCCACTTGACCGCCAATCATTACACTTTTAATTGGAGCTGCTAATGAATAAACTCTCATGTAAGGATCCACGGAAAGATATTCTGCTTCCACGAGATACTCTGGAAAAAAAACAAGTGTTAAAAAGTAGAAAGAACTGGAAAACAATTTTAATTATAATAATACATACATTAATAAAAAAAATCTAGAAAACAATTTTAATCATAATAATACATAAATTATTTAAAAAATCTAGAAAACAATTTTAATGATAATAATACATCAATTATTAAAAAAAATCTAGAAAGCAATTTTAATTATATTAATACATAAAGTATTAAGCAATAATAAATAAAGTTCAACTAAATCACTAAAATAAGAACGAACTAAGTTACAATAATTTTATTTTATTTAAATCGAACTAAGTGACTAGAAAAATTATTAAATTAAAAAAAAATAAAGCAATTAAACAAAAATAATGAAATTAAACCAAAACGAATAAAACCAAAAAATGGATTTAATTGTAACTACAAAAACTATGGTAAAAATATTTAAGAAAACATTTTAAGATAAACGCCTTAAATTAGCCAGTCATTTGATAAAATTTTTTGAGATAACAGAAAGTAGAGAAAATAAAGACACAACTGTATCTTCATGAAACTAATTTATATTTATAACAAATTTTAATAATTTCCACTCTTTTGTAAAAAATTCTGAGTAAAAAGACAATTTGTATTAACAATAATTTGCTTTAGATTAATTTGCTTTAGATTAATTTGCTTCAAAAATAATTTGCTTTAAAATAATTTGCTTTGAAATAATTTGCTTCAAAAATAATTTGCTTTAAAATAATTTGTTTCAAAAATAATCTGCATTCAAACAATTTGCTTTAAAATAATTTGCTTTAAAAAAATCTGCTTTAAAAATAATTTTCTTTAAATATAACTTGCTTTAAAAATATATAAATAAATAAATAAAAAAACGCATGATTGAAATAACTATAAAAAATATTAAAAAAACTATTACAAAACTTGAAAAAAATAAAACCAAGACAATAAATTTACTTATTTTTAAATATATTTACCTCCATTCTTAATGGGTGGTAATTCTTCTTCCTCTAATGTTAAATCAGAAGGTTTGGGTTCTTTTTCAAAATGTTTAGCAATAAGGAATTTTTTAGCAACAACCATGATGTAAAAATTGGATCAAAAGCAACCTTAATTAGTCTAAAAATAAAAAGTGCAAACAGAAGTTAATGCAGTCTAAGCGACTGCAAAATGTGGAATTTGATATATACAAGAAAATAAATTTTGGTGGGGGAACACATAACGGTATAAAGAGAGTAAAGATAACGTCAGGGCCGGTTTTCCAATCAATTGTGAAAATCATAAATTATTTAATGACAGTCATTTAAATCCATCAACATAATATTAATCAAATTTAAAACTACAATCGAAATAGGATTTTTCGTCCACATTCAAAATCGAATTTTAAAACTATAATCGAAATAGAATTTAGAACAAGAATTTTTTCCATAATTCAAAATTGAATTTTAAAACCATAATCAAAATAGAATTTTGCATCCACATTGAAAATGGAATTTTAAAACTATAATCGAAATAGAATTTTGAATTCGAATTTTTTCCATCATTCAAAATGGAATTTTAAAACTATAATCAAAATAGAATTTTGCGTCCATGTTGAAAATCGAATTTTAATACTAATTAGAAATGAATTTTAAAACTAATTAAAAGAAATTAAAAGAATTTTTCTAAAATTTTATTTTCCAAAAAAGTAATATTAAAAAAATAAGAAAGAAAAATGTAAGATTTGTTGATTTTTCATTGATTCATTCTTTTCTTGAAGTTTAAAAACTTTGAAAGAATATCAAATTCTATAAAATGTGATTTTATATTAAAAGAAAGAATAGGATTGGAATTTTTTGACAATAAAAGGGGTATAAATCCTCTTTAGAATTCAATAATAATCGACACAAAATATAGAAATGCTTCGATTAAATTCAGAAATGTTTCGATTGAATTCAGAATTGTTCGATTTTTGGATTGAATTCGGAATTGTTCGATTTTCCGATTCAGAAAAAATACAAATTCACTAATTAATCAAAAACCAAACTAAATAAACGAATGTGACTTCTCAGCGAAAATTAATCTCCAGAATTATTGTAATATTATTTATTTTCAAAAATTGCGTACCTACAAATTACAAATAGCGAGACTAAAACGTCTCTTGAGAATTTACGAAGAATTGATAACATTCCAGAAAAGTAGCCAAATTGGAAGCATAATGGAAACAATAAAAGAATAGAGCCAATTTCCATAAATCGTCGAATCAATAATACTAAGTACAAAAGCCTGTTTGGTGGCTTTCCATCCTCTGTACAAAATCGTTAAGGCAGCTTCTTCCGTAAAGTTTGCATAAGTATAAGCAGTGACAATAAAAGAAGCGACTGCAAATGGATGCAGCAGAGGCCACAAAAAGTACAAAATTTTGCAGAATCTCCTCTTTGAGTCTCTCTCAACTGGAATTAACAAAGTGAATGGCACAAACGCGACAGCAGTCAATAATGCTAACGAGAAATTATGAATCTCAACACACATAAGTGCAGTTCCTAATTCTACTGAAGTAATAATACAAACAAGCGCCGCATTTTTAAAATTCTCCTTCCTCCTTGGCCTTAACAATGGAAAGAGAACCGTAAACAGTGAAATTACTGATAAACCTAAATAAGTTGCACTTTCTGTAGGCCACTTCAAATAATTAGTGATCGTCGAAACTAACAATCTTGGCGACGACATTAACAAAAAACCCAAAACGTGGGTCCACAAAAGTTCAGATGTCACATAACCTATGTCAAATTCAACATCTTTTTTGACATTTTCCGCATCTTTATTATTCTCAGCAATTTCTTCAATCACACACTTTTTCTTCATTTCCTTTTTAGCTTCTTCTTTGGTTTTTTCGGTATCTTTTCCTTTTTCCTCCTTTCTGGTATCTTTTTTCTTTTCCTCCTTTCTGGTATCTTTTTTCTTTTCCTCCTTTCCGGTATCTTTTCTCTTTTCCTCCTTTCCGGTATCTTTTTTCTTTTCCCCCTTTCCGAACTCCTTTTCGTAGCCTTCCTTTTCATTCCGTCGTTTTCTAATTTCTCCCATCGTTGCTTCTTGCTCACGTATTTTAATTTCCGGTTCACCCTTTGTAAGCTCTCTTTCACGCATTTTAATTTCTTTCTCACCCTCTCCGCTTTCGTTGCTTGCTTTAGTTTCGCTTCCACCTACTTTAATCTCGCCTTCAACCCCTTTATTATTCTCCTGGGAGAGATCCTGCAGTCGGAGCCAAATGGAAAAGGCCTTGATGAAAAGGGTGGCGATCATAAGGACCAAAGGTAGAGTATAAATCCCAATCGAAACGTATCGATCGGTTGACGGTAGAAGATAGAAAAAGTAAGACTGATGAAATCGTTCTAATAAATTATTCAACGATCGAACGATGCTTTCCACGACTCGTCCAACTTTGGAAAAATTTGCTTCTGGACCGTTGGTGGTTTTTTCGAACCCTTCTAAAGTTATTGCTTCAATTCCAAATCTGTGAAAGAGACCATGATTTCCGGTGGGAACTCCAGTCGCCTGAGTCATGATCATCAAAGCCATGGTTTTCCCCCTGTATCTCCACTTATCGTATTTATTATCAGACTTAAAATCAAATCTTCGTTGCACTGAGCGCCGAATATCCTCCTTGTGAATCATATTTTGAGCCAGATTAAACAAATCAAGATTCGGCAATTGACCGTTTAATCCTTCCACTTTAACGTCGATCGAAGTGACCCTCATTGCGTGCATTTCGAGAACAATCGCTGCCTGGATCGATCCTCCTCTTCCTGGCAAATCTCCGGCTAAAAGAACACCTCTTTGACCACTGGTCACTCCATGGTACGCGTCCAGCCAGGCCTGAATTCCCAATTGTTCATGCTCTGTCACCAGAAAAATGATATCCTTCGCCCAGTACTTTTGCTTCCGACAAAATTGAGCAAATGCGAGCAGCAGAGCTATCGAGGGTGTGGTTTGGGGATGAATACTGTTTAAAGGACGATAAGGAACATTTATAACAATCGCCTCTGTACTCACACTCCTCGGAGCTCTCACGATCCCGTAAACATTCTTCCCAGTGAATTTCTGGTTCCTGAAAGGATGAATGAGCGTGAAATTATGAATGTACGTGTCAAGGTGAAGCTGACGGAACCTGTTGGCTAACCAGGATACGGGAATTGAATCACTTTGGTGTTTTTCCATTTCGCGTAATAATTCTTGATGGAATATTTTTGAATCGTACATTAAATTACTTTCTTTTGTTACCAAGCCGGGAAGAAGAGCATTTTCGGAAAAGTAGGTATTGTCACTGAAAGTGGGAGTTGCCAGGAGCATCGTCCACACGATTCCTCCGAGATACATCACAAAACAGAGAGATTTCTCCCAGCGGAGGATGAATTTGATTAATTTCATGTTCCCCGCTCTCGGGTCAGTTAATAGACCCATTTTGAGTGATTTTTTAAATACTTTTTCAACAAGAACAAACTTTAAAATTGATTAATTTACATAACCTCAACTCGCCGATCACGATGTCAACAAGAAACTAACCTATAAATGTCAAGGGCGTGTAGCAATCCTTGAGCCAACCACAAAAGGGCTAGTTTTTACTTAGCCAATCAAAAAGCAGTATTGGACTGGAAACGGAATCGACCAATAATATGCTTGGGAAATATTTTCTTGTCAGTGATTGGTTTATTAGGCATTTAATAGAGAAAAAAGCAACATGTCGCGATTCATTTTCACAAATTAGAGCGAACTGTATAGTTTTTCTTGTTTATCATTGAATTAGTGTATTTTTTATCTTAATTATCAATTTATATACAGCATCAGTTTAGTGATTACGTGAATTCGAGTTAATATTGTTGAAATAAATGTTGTGATACTCGTAAAATGGATCGTTGAACATAACCCTTTGATTACGAGATGTCTGAAATGAAAAATCAAGTACATTTTGCTGTCGCAAGCAAAATTGCGCTGTGATAGTTTCTAAAGTAAACATTAGTGTTCAATTACATTCTGTGCAGTGACGTCAAGATGGGACTTTTATTTTCTAAACTTTGGAGCCTCTTCGGAAATGAAGGTGATAAAAGCGCGTGACTTCATTGTTGCAATTTATGAATTTTCTTTGTGTCAGTGGCTATCTTGGAATTTATTTATTATCTTTTTAAAGACTATGACGTCTTTTGGAAAACAATAACAAGGCTAGCATATGGTTTCTGATTTAAGGCAGCTTTAAATCGAATTACATCACTTGAAATGCTTTAGAATTTCGTTTAATCTCAATTCTTAGGATACTTTGACATAAGACCTTTAAAGTTTTATGCAATTCAGGAACTGATACCCTTGAGTGTTTTAGAAAGTTATTTTTTTCTCGAAAGTATCGCAATGTTTCGTAGGTGAAAGTCCTACTATGTTTCCTTTTTTAAGCTTGCACAATTATCAACAATTATCATAAAAGTTTGAAATCAGAATTTTGAAATTGCAATTTGTTTTTATCGAATTTAAAGTGATTTTAATAATAAAATTCCATTGAAGTTTTTCATTGATTAATTTTTAATTCATTGATTTTTAATTCTTTTTTACTCAAATAAGCTTTTTACACATTCCTTTTTACTATTCTATGTTTTTTGACAGTTTGAGATAACATGAAATTGAAATGATTGGATTTTTAAACTGGAATTACATAATTTTAATGGATAAAAATAATAATGGATAAAAATAATGAGGGGTAAAAATAATAATGGATAAAAATTGATTTTCAGAGCACAAGATTGTGATGGTGGGATTGGACAATGCGGGAAAGACAACGATTCTTTATCAGTTCTTAATGAACGAGGTTGTTCATACATCACCAACAATTGGATCAAATGTTGAAGAAGTAGTTTGGAAAAATATTCATTTTATAATGTGGGATCTTGGTGGACAGCAGAGTTTACGAGCTGCTTGGTCCACGTATTATACGAATACTGAATTCATTATCATGGTGATAGATAGTACAGATAGGGAAAGATTGAATGTGATAAAAGAAGAATTACACTCCATGTTGAATCACGAGGAACTCAGCAAAGCAAAAGTTCTAGTCTATGCAAATAAGCAGGATTTAAAAGACAGCATGACTGCTGCCGAAATTTCGAAAGAACTTGGTCTAACCTCCATCAAAAGGCATCCTTGGCACATACAGAGCTGTTGTGCTCTAACTGGCGAAGGGTAATTACCTCTTTCATCATTCTTTGTATTTTTTTTATCAATTTCTAACTATACTTTTCAATTTTAGTATTCTAATTTTAATTTTGATTTTAATTTTCACAAATTTTGTAGTGTTATTTTTATAAATTTTATAGTCATATTTTTATAAACTTCGTAATGTTATTTTTATAAACTTTGTAGTATTATTTTTATAAACTTTATAGTGTTATTTTTATAAACTTCGTAATGTTATTTTTATAAACTTTGTAGTGTTATTTTTATAAACTTCGTAGTGTTATTTTTATAAACTTCTTAGTGTTATTTTTATAAAATTTATAGTGTTATTTTTATAAAATTTGTAGTGTTATTTTTATAAAATTTGTAGTGTTATTTTTATAAACTTCGTAGAGTTATTTATTAAAATTTTAAATATATTGTAAATTCTTTTCCAGGTTGTACCAAGGCTTAGAATGGATTGCAGGGAAGTTGAAAAAAACATGACGTACAATATGAAAAGAACCCACGAATTCTGTGAAAGATGTAAAATAATTGTGAGTTACTGATACAGTGTCACTTCAATGGTTGTACAAATAATTTGGTTATAATTTCAGACAAGATTTCTGCTCGGCTAGGTTAAAGTTAATTTTTCAATGTTATATCAAACACATTAATTTAATGCGCTGAGAAAGTATCAGCAAGCAGATGGGAACCGGTGTCCCAATTTTTTTTTTATTTTTTATCTTCCATAAAATGTAAACCGAGCATTCTCAATAACAGACTTGCTCGCCCTTTACATGTTTATACGAGATTTTGCAACTCTCAAACCCACAAATTTTTGAGCCAACAATTTTTAAGTTAACACATTTTTTGTTAACAAGTTTTTAAAGGAATGATTTTTTATTTATCAAGTTTTAACGAAGTCTTTTTTTGTAAACATGCTTTTGATTAAACGAATTTGTATCTAAACAAATTTTTGATTAAACGAGTTTTTAAGTAAATAAACTTTTGTATTAACAAATGTTTGATTAAACAATACTTTGATTAAACAAATTTTTGAATAAACAAATTTTTGATTAAACAAATGTTTGATTAAGCAAGTTTTTGATTAAGCAAGTTTTTGATTAAACAAATTTTTGATTAAACAAGTTTTTGATTAAACAAGTTTTTGATTAAACAAATTTTTGATTAAGCAAGTTTTTGATTAAGCAAGTTTTTGATTAAACAAATTTTTGATTAAGCAAGTTTTTAATTAAACAAATTTTTGATTGAGCAAGTTTTTAAGTAAAGTTTTCAGTAAGTTTTTAGGTAAAGGAATTATTGGTTAACAAGTGTTTGAGTAAACGGATTTAAGGTTGACAAATTTTCAAGTTCTCATCGACATTGTACAAATTGCATTTCTTATTTGCTCAGTGTTGACGTAATAGGTGTTTTTATTGTACGCATCATGTTCATTAGTGATTTATAAATTCCCATCGATCGATAGGAAAATGAAAAATGGTTGTATTTTGTTTAAGTGTAATCAAGGGAAATGTTTGGCTTGTTATGAATCGATATATATATTTTTTATACTTCCCCGATCAGTATTTAAATAAAAAAATTGACAGATGCGAATCTGTGATATTGTCGCAGATTCTCAAGGCTCTTGAATACAAATAGAAGATTCGTTAGCAGAATATGTGTAAATGCTTGTAAGACTTCACGCCAAGGTTAATTGACAAGCCAAACAATGAACTTGAAGTCAGTATGTTCTGATTACTTTGTGATAAGAGGCTCTAAAATGAGGCAGTTGTCCGTTGGAACAAAATAATCAAAATGTGGATATTAATTTATTAAATTGAAAAAAACTTTTATTCATACTATGAGGTGTAAAATTAAGTTCTGAAAGTGCTAATCCAATAAGTGTTCATACTATTAATGTTTTAGTTTAATTCTCATCACTTGAGAAATTAGCGTTAATTTAGAAATAAGGGAATATAAATTTATGTCGATAATTAATTGGTTTAACTGATTAATTTGATAATGGAATTTTTTAAACCGAACCGTTCCATTAGTGATAGAAAAGTCGAGGGCAGCTTTTTTACGGGAACGTAAGAAAAGCAGTATTTTTTCAGGTAAAAAAAGGTATTCAAAAATTATTAAAATAACAAGAAACAATGCTTTCCTGTGAGGAAACAAAAATTGGAAATAGAAATTGGGAATAGAAAATGGGAATAGAAATTGGGAATAGAAAAACCTGGGTGTTTTTCAAACAATTTTGATATTCAAACGTGATATTCAAACCAGAATGGAAATTCGGATTTTTAAAGAAATTCTAAATATATTCAAAATTTATTTTAATATCCTTTAACTTTTCTGGGAAAAGGTGTAATAAAATTGAAATCCGACTGACAGCTGTCTTGAAATTGAATTTTAACAATGTAATCTATAATTTGTATTCTGTAATTTTAAGAAATACTCCTTTAGATAAATTGAATTATTCGTAATTTAATGATACCAATGGTGACACAATTAACCATCGAAGACTAATTATAAAAATTGTTGATTGTACTGTATGAAAGGTTGGATTGCCAGATGTAGCCGAGACGTACATTTATATTATATAAAAAAAAAATGATAGTTTTTTTCTCATATTGAGAAATTTTCTCCGAACGAGTGATCGTTCAATATTTTTTTGTCGTCTTTTTACAGCACTTTATATAGCAGCTTTTCTTTTATTTCCTGCGAATTTGCATCACATATCGCGAAAAACAGTCAATGTTTATTTTCTTTTTAAATTTATTATTCAGATTTGAATAATGAAAATTTATAACATGAAACAAAAAACAGCAGAGTGATTTTTGCGTATACAATTTGTTGTTTGATTGGAGTATTAAAATGAAAGAGATAAATAAAAATCTTAATATACAAAATGTGTTGATTTTTTTGCATGTGAAATTAGTTAATTGTAATTAAAGTTGCAATTGTAATTAAAGTTGTAATTATAATTAAAGTTGTAATTATAATTAAAGATGTAGTTCTAATTAAAGTTGTAATTCTAATTAAAGTTGTAATTGTAATTAAAGTTGTAATTGTAATTAAAGTTGTAATTGCAGTTAAATTTGAATTGAACAATAAATTGAAAATTAAATTGTGGATTAATAGAAATAGGGCAGAATGGAAAAGCAAAAATTGGAATTATTCTGGTTCCTATTTATTTCGATTTTCATTATAAATAAAGCGCAGCACACACACATTCATACTCGCAGCAATGGATCTACCAATGCTCATTCTTTCTAATTTACAATAAACGTGTTGAGCCGACTTGTCACATCGAATTGCTTCGTTATTTTTCGGGATTCTAAAACGTGCATCAGGCACTTTCTACTATTATTCTCAAAAATCGTTCAAAAACGCTCCGTTACAATTTTAACAATTACAGCTTTTCTGCCATTTTGTCTACTGATTTCAATGAAATTAGCACCAAAATGCGTGAATTTTTGGGTCTCAGTGCTAATCACCGTGGCCATTATTATTCTGTTATTTTTTACAAAGGGATATTTTTCTTTCTCATTGACAAGATAATTGTTTTTTTGAATCTACAACTTATTCTAGACAACAAGTGTTAGGGTTGCATCAACGAATTAAGTTCTCACTAATACTTATGCAATATTGTCTATGTGTTCTCTTTTCAGCACGTGCTAAAATCATTAACATTTAATAATTTATAACAGTCAGTCATGAATTGTTGCAAATTTTCGTCGAGACAAATTTTAGCAGTGTTGAAGAGAAAAAGAAATTTAATTACTGATACGAAATGAATACTCGTCTTGTGAGCAGAGCTGTGTTAAGGCTGTATTGAACAAGAAATTCAACAACAGCAAACACACAACATTGCAGTAGTTCCGTTTTTTTTTTCTTTCTTTCTTTCTTTCTAATTTCGCTATTTTCGAACACTTGGTGATACAATGATTAAGTGTCTACTACACCGGGTATTTCAATTGCTCTATTATCGTCTATTGAACTTTTTTGTAAAAGTCAGTATCAAACGAGTTGCTCAGGACGAGATCTCGGAGTTGTCCTCTCGGTGATGAGAGGCAGTTTCCTAAGGGCACCGAGCTCCGAGTTGAGATGACGTGATCTTCGATGATTTACAATGACTTCGAGTGGAGATAAGTTATTGGGATGACAATTAAGCCTTGACGGCCTTCATGAGGAGATCAGTACTAAGAGATTTTGGCCTCTCGATTGGCAGACCCAGAGCTCTGGACCAGACGAGAGACGCGAGAACTCCCAAAGCACGGGACACTCCGAAGAGGACGGTATAGTAGTTCATTTCCTTCATTCCATAATATTGCAAAAGGACTCCAGAGTGAGCGTCTACGTTTGGCCAGGGGTTCTTTACTTTTCCCGTTTCCAGAAGAACTGGAGGCACGATTTTGTACACTTGCGACACCAACTGAAAGCAATCATTTATTGAAATTAGCATTTAAAAGCAACACAATTTTTATGAAATTTTCTTCATAAAATTTCATGAGTTTTCGGTGATTTACACGAGAAAGATAAAAATATTTACATGATATTTTTTGATAATATATTGGTAATATGTGTGTGTTCAAGAAATGAATTTTTCAATATTTTTGCGAATTTAAATTACTTTTGGAGTAAAAAAGTGTTTTTTTAGGCTTATTGCAAAAATAATTTTCTAGGGAATAGAAAATACTCAAAGTCATTTTTAATTTTTAAAACATTAAGGTATTTTGAAGTGAATTAAAATATTTTGAAGTATTTTTAAATATTCTTAAATACTTTCAAGAATTTTCAAGTAGTCTTATGTGATTTAAAGTAGTTTTAAGTATTTTCAAGTATTTTTTAATATTTCAAAGACATTTTAAGTATTTTCAAGTAATCTGAAGTATTTTTAAATATTTAAGTTTTAAGCATTTTTAAATAGTCTGATGTAATTTAAAGTAGTTTTAAGTAGTTTCTAGTATTTTTCAATATTTCAAAGACATTTTAAGTATTTTCAAATATTTTGAAGTATTTTAAAGTAGTTTCAAGTATTTTTAAACATTTCAAAGTCATTTTAAGAATTTTCAAGTAGTCTGAAGTGTTTCAAAGTAATTTTAAATAAGTTCAAGTATTTTTAAGTAATTTAAAGTATTTTTAAATATTTCAAAGATATTTTAAGCATTTTCAAGTAATCTAAAGTATCTTAAAGTAGTTCCAAGCTTTTTTTTAAATATTGCAAAGCTATTTGAAGTGTTTTCAAGTATTTTCAAGTAGTCTGAAGTATTTTGAAGTAGTTTGAAGCATTTTTAAATATTTTAAAGACATTTTAAGTATTTTAAAATATTTCAGACATTTTAAGTATTTTTAAATACTTTAAAGAAATTTTAAGCATCTTTAAATATTTTGAAGTTTTTTAAAGCATGTATTTTAAATTAATATAAAGGATTTTGAAGTATGTATATGAAAGCGTTTCAAAGTATTTTAAGTATATTTACATATTTTGTACCATTTTGAAGAGTTTTTAGATATTTAAAAGTATTTTAAAATATCTTTGAAGTGTTGCCAACTATTTAAAATCATTCTAAAGTAATTTGAAGTATTTTAAAGCAGTTTAAAGTATTCTTAAATATTTTGAAGATATTTTAAGTATTTTCGAGTAATTTCAAGTATTCTGAAGTATCTTAAAGTAATTTTAAATATTTTGAAGTAATTAAAGTAGTTTTAAATATTCTTAAATATTTTGAAGTGCATTTCCGTAATGTTAAGTATTTTAAAATAATTTAAAGTTATTTCAAGTGTTTTGACGTAATTTTAAGTATTTCTAAGTCATTTTAAATATTTGGAAATATTTTGAAGTAGTATAAAGTAGTATAAAGTATTTAAAAATATTGTGAAGTATTTTGAAGTAGTATAAAGTATTTAAAAAGATTTTGAAGTATTTTGAATTATTTCCAAGTATTTTGAATTATTTCCAAGTATTTTGAATTAATTCCAAGTATTTTGAAATATTTTAAAGTTTTTTAAAGTTGTACGATGTATTTTCAAGCAGGTTTATGTATTTTCAAGTACTTTCAAGTAGTTTCAAGTATCTTTATATATTTTAAAGTATTTTTACGTAATTTTAAGTATTTTGAAGGATTTTGAAGTAGTATGAAGTATTTTAAAATATTTTGAAGTATTTTGAAGTAGTATGAAGTATTTAAAAATATATTGAAGTATTTTGAAGTATTTTGAACTTGTACGATGTATTTTAAACCAGGTTTATGTATTTTCAAATATTTTTAAGTATTTTCCAGTAGTTTGAAGTAGTTTTAAGTAATTTGATATATTTTAAAGTATTTTATGGTAATTTTAAGCATTTTGAAGTTGTATGAAGTATTTTAAAATATTTTGGAGTACTTTGAATTAATTTTAAGTATTTTGAAATATTTTGAAGTTGTGCGAAGTATTTTAAAGCGGGTTATGTATTTTTAAATATTTTGAAGTATTTTGAAGTTGTGCGAAGTATTTTAAAGCGGGTTATGTATTTTCAAGTATTCTCAAGTACTTTGAAGTAGTTTTAAATATTTTTATGTATTTTGAAAAATGCTGACGTAATTTTAAGTATTTTGAAGCATTTTAAAATATTTTGAATTTTTTTCAAGTATTTTGAAGCATTTTAAACTATTTTGTAGCATTTTAAAATATTTTGAATTTTAAACCTGAATTATTTCTATGATAATTAATTTTAAATACAATGGACGAATCCTAAAAGACTTCCAAGGATCAAAAAAACAATTTTTAACAAGATCTCAGAACACGTTTCATAAAATAATGAAAAACTCAAGGAATTTTGCAAATAAAAATTTGTTAAAATCTCAATTTTTCTTAAATTTACATTCTTTTTGTGTAAAAAAATAAAAATCACAAAAAATAATATAAATCAACATACTACTGTATACCAAAATATAAAGTAAAATTCATTTTTTACACAAATTTACACACCACTTTTATCACTTTCTTTTTAATAAAATGTTAATAATTAATTTCTTTTTAATTAATGTTCGTTTCAATTAAAAAAAACAGCAGTACCTTGAATAAGCTGTCGTTTGGAAGATGTTTCATGGCAAACTCCCTCTGGCAGGTGTACCTCGGATCAGTTTTTCTAAGTACAGCGTGTCCATAGCCAGGAACGACCTGTCCACTCTTGAGTGTATTCCAGATGAATTCCTTGAGTTTCTCATCGCTAGGATTATCTCCAACTTGAGATCGAAGTTTCTGCAGCCAAACCAAGACTTCCTGGTTGGCGAGTCCGTGAAGAGGACCAGCCAATCCATTCATGCCAGCGGCGAACGAGAGGTAAGGATCAGACAGAGCAGATCCGACAAGATGAGTCGTGTGAGCGGAAACATTGCCTCCTTCGTGATCCGAGTGGATCGTCAGATAAAGACGCATCAGCTCAATAAATTCGGGATTATCGTAGCCCAACATTGTCGAGAAATTCCAGGACCAATCTCTGCCAGAGTCGACGGATCCGATTCCCTTTCCTCCCTTGTAGATGTTGCGGTATATCGTGGCAGCAACTACCGGCAATTTGGCGATCAAGTCCATTGAATCTTCGAAAATTGTCTCCCAGTATTTGCTCTTGTGAACACCACTTGTGTAGGCCTTGACAAACTGACTTTCGCTATTTAAAAGAGTAATGGCAGCGGAGAACTGGGACATTGGATGAAGGTGTTTGGGGAAGTCGTTGAGTGCTTTCGTCACGTGACTCGGTAGAGCACTCCTTGCAGCCCATTCTTTGGAAAGGGCCTTCACCTGAGCCTCGGTTGGCACATCACCTGTAATCAACAGCCAGAAGAGACCCTCGGGCAAGGGTTCAGCACCGCCTGCTGCCTTTGGTAGCAGTTTCTGACATTCGGGAATTGATTTCCCTCGGAATCTGATTCCCTCTTCTGCGTCCAAAACTGATGGCTCCCATACTAGACCCTTGATTCCTCTCATTCCTCCGTACATCTGGAAAATTAAATTTTTTTACTATTTTTGTCAGAATGGTTTTACTACACTGCTGTATATTTTTAAAAAGTCAATATCTGCAAGAGGTAAATAGTGGGTTTTTAAAAATCTATCTGCAAGAGGTAGATAGTGGGTTTTTAAAAATCTATCTGAAAGAGGTAGATAGTGACTTTTTAAAAATATACGGCAGTATGTGAAACTATAATTAATATTTATTTATTTACTTCACGTATAAATTATTCAATACTCCATAATAAATATAATTCTGGTGTTCTAAACTATAAAATAAACTTTTAGAACAAAATGATTCTAAATGAGTAATTTATTCATACGCTCGAATGTAATTATTATTATTACAGGGATCACAGTCGTTTTTTCGTTTAATTTTAGGTGCAAAAGGGGATTTTCAATTTTAAGAAAGGGGATTTTCTTCCATAAAAAGGAAATTTTTAAATGAAAAAAAAGAATAACATAGTAATATTCAAAAATTTTACAAACGTTAGTTAATCTCTTGCTATTAATTAAAAAATACAATATTGATTTACTTTCATTCAATGAGTTTTCCATGATCTCTGTGAGAAATTAGAAAAATTTTCATTATATTTTGTAGGTGTGCGTGCGTGTATGTAAAAAAATTAATTTTTCAATATTTTGTAAGAACAGGTAAGAATTTGAATTACTTTTGAAAAAATGTAAGTTTTTTTAATTAATGCACTTAGGGTTATTGGAAAAGTAATTTTCTATAGAATTTAAATTACTTAATGTCATTATTTGAAATATTAAAACTATTTTAAGTGTTTTGAAGTAATTTTAAATATTTTGAAGTATTTTGAAGCACTCTTGAAGTATTTTAAATCCTTTTAAAACATTTTGAAAACTATAATATTTTAAAATCTTTAAAAACACTTGAAAATACTTCAAAATATTTAAAGACACTTAAAAATGCTTAAAAATATTTAAATTTACTTATAATTACTTTAAAATGATTTAAAGTACTTCAAAATGATTTTAAGTACTTCAAAATGATTTAAAGTACTTAAAAATAATTTAAAATACTTCAAAATACATACTTCAAAATATTTAAAGACACTAAAAATGCTTAAAAATATTTAAATTTACTTAAAATTACTTTAAAATGCTTTAAAATACTTCAAAATACTTCAAAATATTTTAAAATACTTAAAATTACTTATAAATAATTCCATTTTTAAATACTTCAAAATATTTTAAAACATTTCAAAATACTTTAAAATCTTTAAAAATTCTTCAATATACTTCAAAATATTTAAAAACACTTCAAAATGTTTAAAAATATTTAAAGTAACTTAAAATTACTTTAAAATACTTTAAAATCCTTTAAAATACTTGAAATCTTTCATATTACTTTAAGATACTTTAAAAGACTTCAAAATAGTTCAAAATAATCAAAAATACTTAAAATACTAATATTTTTAAATACTTTGAATTATTTTGAAGTATCTTTAAATATTTTGAAGTCTCTGAAAGTAATAAAAAGGTTTTTGATGTATTTTAAAGTAATCTTCAGTACATTTAAATATTTTGATGTATTTTTTAATGTTTTTAAATATTTTTAAGTGTTTTTAAATATTTTTAAGTGTTTTTAAATATTTCAAAGTATTTGGAAGTATTTGAAAATATTTTACATTACTTTAAAGTAATTTAAAGTAGTTTTAAAATTTTGAAGCATTTTAAAGTTTTCTGAAGTATTTTAAAGTAGTTTTAAGTATTTTTAAGTAAACTGTAGTATTTTAAAATGGTTTCAAGTATTTTGAAATATTTTAAAGACTTAAGTATTTTTAGATATTTTGAAGTATTTTACATTTTTTTAAAAAAAAATATTTGGAAGTAGTCTGAACTATTTTAAAGTAGTTTTAAGTATTTTTAAATATTTGAAGTATTTTAAAGTAGTCCGAAGTATTATTGTTAAAAAATTATTTTAAAAAATCTTATTGAAAATTAGGGGAAAATGTTTGATTTTAGGTGTTTTAGGGAATTTTCTTTAAAAAAGGGGGAAATAATGGAAAAAGGGAACGAACTGTGATCCCTGTTATTATTTAAAGTTGAGAAAGAATAAAGAAAAACAAAATTCTTTTCTTAATCATTTTTGCTACAAATGTTGTGCCCTAAACCATATAAATTCAACCTCTAGACTTTTTGCTTTCGATTTTCGTACGAGAAACAAATTCAAAAAACAAGTATTTTTATTGTAAAATCTGAAGATTGTTTATAATTGACTTTAATCATTTAACCCTTTGAGTCAAAGTAACACAAGGAAACTAATTTACAAAACCAAAATTTTTCAATTTCTGCCCATCAAGACTTAAAATTCTCCACTTTAAAAGATAGTACGCATTTGGAGTTTAAAATTCCTAAAAAAAAGTTTGAAGATAACGTGAATATGTTACGGAAAAGATGAAATTAAATAAACAGAAAAAAACTTAATGAAGATTTTGGTTTTTTCTTCAATAAAGAGCAAGACACTTCCATATCAATATAAAATATCAGTCCCTCATGAAGACATAATTTATCAGCTGCGTAAAAAAAGTTTCAGATCACACCACGTTGCTACAAATACCAGTTCGCGCGAGTGTCCAGCCGAAAAAAAATTACAAGAAAAAGAGGAAATACATTGTGAACGTCAATTGTGGAAAATTTCAACTTTACGAACAGTACTTTTACTTTTTTACTTTTTTTTTTACTTGAAAATTTGAATTTGAAAATAAAAAAACTCGGCAAACAAAATATTGAAAAGTAAAAATTACAATTCGAAAATGATGTAGCTTAAATATTGAAAAACGAAAAATTTAAATAAGAATTATGAACGGAAATTTACACGATAAGATTATATTTATTCAGAGAATTAATTATGAAGGAAAAAATTATTGAATTTTTGTTTCGTTTTTTTCTTTTCTTTGTTGCTTTTGTTTTTCGTTTCTATTTGTTTTTTGTTTCTTTTCGTTTACGTTTTCCCTTTGTTTCTTTTTTTCCTTTCTCCCTTTGTTTTTTGTTTTCTTTTATTTCCCTTTGTTTTTTTCCTTTTTCCCCTCGTTTTTTGTTTTGCTTTATTTCTCTTTGTTTCTTTTTTTCCTTTTTCCCCTCGTTTTTTATTTTCCTTTATTTCCCTTTGTTTCTTTTTTCTTCCTTTTTCCCTTCGTTTTTCTCGTTGTTTTTCGTTGCTTTTTACTTTTTTGTTTTAATGTTTAAAATATTTAAAACCTCATACCATGTCAACAGTAACTTCTCCCACTTTGGTGGCACCATATTGTTTTCGAAAAGCTTTAATTCTTTCCTGTTCGACGGGGATTTTTTCACTCATTACTTTTTTCAGATCCGTGGATTCTGCAGAAAGTGAGCGCAGCGCTATGGCTGTAGACAATTTCTGAAAAAGAGAAAATTTTGTTAAAATTATTATTACTTTTTTTTTATTTTACAAAACAAGTAAACAATAAAATGTGTAAAAATAAAATAAAATAAGTTTTGGAGAGGAAATTATTATTATTATTATTATTACTATTACTATTATTACTATTATTGCTATTTTTAAAAAAAAATTCTATTCTATTCTTTTCCTAATTCTATTTCTTTCTTCTAATTCTAAATTCTAAATTTTAAACGTGTGATTTCAAAAGTCACATTAAATCGTATTAAAAAATTTCCTTCTCCTGTCTCAATTAATTTTAACGATTCATTTCGATTCTAAAAGAACAAATGTTAGAGATAAAATAGAAGATAGAATGCTTTTGATGGCGAGACAGAAATATGTGACCTACAGCAAAAATTATTTTTGGCAGTGAATAGTCTTTCGTAGTCGCATTACTGGTTGAATAGAATGAAATAAACAAATTCAAGCAAACTTTAAAAATTTATACTCGTTATGTAAAGTTAATGATCGTGCTGTACTCGTTATACATTTACTCGTCATCGTTTCAAAGTTACGATCTTTTCGTGCTGAAGATTGTTTTAATCACTTCCGCAAAAAAAAAAACGACCTTGATTTCCTACCAACTCGTGTCAACGATTTTTATAGGACCCGTGAAAGCGTATCTATCAAATTCTAGTTTTTCAGTTGCAATATTTACTTTAAGAATACTTTTTCCCTGAAGGAATTAATTTTTAAGACAGATTCTTTACTAGAAATGAAAAGAAATCTTTTCCTGAAAATCAATTTATTGACTAAGGGGTAAATAAATAAATTATTGACTAGGAAAGAAATGAATTATTAGTGAGGAAGTAAATAAATTTTTAAGCAAAAATAAATTATTGAACAAAAAGTAAATAAATTAATGAGCAAAAAGTGAATAAATTATTGAACAAAAAATAAATAAATTATTATACAAAAAGTAAATAAATTATTGAACAAAAAGTAAATAAATTATTATACGAAAAGTAAATAAATTTTTAAGGAAAAAGTAAATAAATTATTGAACAAAAAGTGAATAAATTATTCAGTGAAAAGTAAATAAATTCCATAGCGAAAAGTAAATAAATTGTAAAGCGGAAAGTAAATAAATTCGTTTTCTAATAATTAACACTATCTAGTAAAAAAAAAGGAACTAAAAATATTAACATCTGTTCACTAACTTCATAAATTCAAACCACCACCTAATCTACTCATCAAGAAAATTAAAAGGGTGCACTTTAAATTGAATTTGGGTCTTATTTTAAATTGAATTTGCTACAAGAAAGAGCGAGAAAGCAGAGATGATATCACTCATCACTTTTGACAAATTAATATCATCACATACTGCGAATCTAAAAGGGAATACAATACAATAAAAATAGCAAAGATAAACTTGACAAGATTTATAAAATATCCAAAAATATATACATTTAAAATACTTTAAAATATTTTTAAATATTTAAAATTTTTTTAAATATACATTTAAATTTAAAAAATTAGATTGAATCGTCATTTCAAAAAGAAAAAATTTTCGTTTTTTACTTAATTCTTGAAAATTAAAATAAAATGACAATTTGATGATCTTTTGTTTCGAAAAGATAAACAAAGCGAAACTTTAATGATAGCCATAAAATTAGAATTAGAGGTCAATTATTGACTATCAGTGTTATTGGTCAACTCAATAATTCAATTGTCAGAGAAAATCGATTGACAGACATCTTTATCGATCAATGTATTTCGTAGCGGACATGACTGTCGGATATTTTAAAGAGGACTATAATCAGAGAAACAAATTTAATTTTTTAATTAGGAACAACAAAAGTAAAATTATAATGAAGAAAGACAAAAGTAACAAAAATAATTAGGAAAAAAAAACAATTTTGTACATTTTCTATTTAAATAAAAATAATTTCAAAAATATAACCCAAAAATGCGAAGATAAAAAAAGTACAATAAAGATACAAAATTTCAAAGGTAAAAAAAATACAATGAAGATATAAAATTTCAAAGGTAAAAAAATACAAGATATAAAATTTCAAGGGTAAAAAAAATATAAATCAAATTTCAAAGATAAATCTAAATCAAACTTTAAAGGTAAAAAATATAAATCAAATTTCAAAGATAAACCTAAACCAAACTTTAAATGTAAAAAATATAAATCAAATTTCAAAGATAAACCTAAATCAAATTTTAAAAGTAAAAAATATAACTCAAATTTCATAGAAAAGAAACAACATAAATTAAAATCAAATAAAAAATTATCAAAGAAAAGCAATAGTAAATCAAGATAAATAAGATAAAATATAAACGAAGCTTGAAAAATGAGTTTCTTTTCGAAATTGCGGAACAAAATTAAGTAAACAATTTTCGGTTTTTTGGTGTGATAAAAAACAATAACTAAGTGGATATTGAGAAAGCTTGAGATTTGTGTAGACCCGATCTGTCTTTTAAACTTTAGATCCAATTAACATTGCACTAAATTTGCAAAGCAGAGTCCGAAGGTTGCTTATATGATTGTCTTCAACAATGTTATCGCTCTTATCGTCTGTCTCGCTTCGCCTTATTACGTCTTTTAAATACTGTGTGTACTCATATCTAACAAAAGTTTATATTCCTCATAAACCTAGAATGTCTGTTCATTTAATTAGTGACATTGAACTTTCGCAGACTCCTCAGAAAGTGTTCTAGTAAATTCCGCCTAAAAAATAAAATAATTTGGTCATGAATACTGCAATTGAAAATTGTTTAATCGTATCATTATTGTTCATAACTTATTCTAATTTTTTTATTATTCTTATTGTCATTATTTTTTTGTTGTTATTGTTTTTATTATCGTTAATATTTTTATTAACGTTATTATTTTTATTATCGTTAATATTTTTATTATCGTTACTATTTTTATTATCATTGTTATTATTTAATAATTGATTATGGCCTTTTTAGTATTATTATTATTATTCTTATTATTATTATTATTATTATTATTACTATTATTATTATTATTATTATTATTACAATTATTATTATTAAATGACTGACAATATACATATAAAAAATTCCGAAAGGGATAAAAAATAAAATAACTATAGAAACAAAAAATATTTTGAATAAAAATATTATTATTGTCGTTTCTTGTTTTATTATTTGTAAATAGTATTTTACAACTAATTTATTTATACATTATTTTGTAATAAAAGTGTTAAATTTAATAATAGTTTCTAAAATAAATACAATTTTAAAAATAATAGTTTCTAACACTAAATGTAATTTTAAACATAATAATAAATTTTAAATTGAATATAACAGAAAATTCTCAAGTAAAAAACTTGAAGTACAAAAATATGACGAGTGCAGCGATTAATTTTTTTAAAAAACCAAAGGTGTGAAATTCAACACCAGAAACGTGGAAAGATCTTTGAACACCTTGAAACTAAAACTCTTTATCTATGAGTTGAGAATTAAAAACAAAAATAAAATAAAAGGCATAAGCATAAAAATGCAAAAAAGTAAAAAATAAAAGAGTAAAAAATAAAAACGTAAAAAATAAAGAAAAAATAAAAAAGTGAAAAATGGAAAAGTGAAAAAGTGAAAAATGAAAAAAAAGGGAAATGAACTCGAAACAATTTAGTAATAGAAAAGAGAAATTGTTATTGTCAACTTGAACGTGACTTTATATAGTTAAATAAAATGATTTTAAAAAATTACTTGAATTAATTACAAGAGACTTATAATTATTGACGGTCACTAGACTTATCAAGTTCTCAGTATAATATCGTATCATTTGCATACTAGGGATTATGTAACAGAACTCACAGAAACGTTAGATTCAACGACCTCCTCATAATAATTTAACCTTTATAAAGGGTCGTCGAAGGTGAGAAAATCATAATGAATTTTCTGTTCAACATTAAACAAGCTTAATATTAATAACAAAAATAAATTACTCTTTTTAATTCTCCCATCATGATAATTTATTTCGCAATCTCACGAAATTTCCAGAAACAAAATTAATATTTAACATTCTATTATTAATAATATTCAATCAATAGAATAATTCAATAATACTAAATACGTAAATAAATAATAATATTATGTAATAATTAATATGTAATATTATGTAAATAATACATTTTTTTGAATCCATTTTTCTAGTCCGTTTACTTCCTGAATAAAAATAAAAAAATGTAATATGTAAATGACAATAAATTTCATAAATTTTAACAATAAAAAAAATTAAACAATTTAAGCAATAAAAAATTAAACTATTTAAGCAATAAAAAATTAAACAATTTAAACAATTAAAACAATGCTTCCCTATGAGGAAGCAAAAATTAAACAATTTAAACAATTAAAAAAATTAATTTAAGACTTCTTTTTTAAAAAATTGAAAACTGTGAAAAGATAATATTTTTTAATTTTAAAGTTAAACTCGAAATTCTCTCAGCAAACAAAAAATTTGAAAAGTTGTGTTAAAATTGAATTTTAAATATTTTACTAAAATAGAACTTGATTTAAAATGTGTTGCTAACACTTGATTCTAGCTTCATTTGCACATTCGAGCATTATTATATTGAAACTTGATCAAACAGTCCTCTATAAATAGAGACAAGAATATTCTTTGTGAAAATTAATCAATATCTACAAAGTATAGAAAATAGAAACGATAATTGAAATTAAATGACACGATTTCTAACAAACGTTTCACATTAAATGTTACACATAATAATCGACATATTAATGTAAAATATATTAATTTAAAATATATTAATTTAAAACATATTAACTTAAAATATATTAACTTAAAATATAATTACCAAAAATTAAATAAATAAAAATAAGAAAGTTTTAATAAAATTACTTAGATAATTAGTCTTAATTAGTTAATTAGTTTTAATAATTACTAAAAATCTATTAACTTAAATATAATTAACGTTTTTTTTTTCACTTGATATTATTTTTAAATACGTCCCACATTTATTACTTTTAATGCGAACAATAAATGAAAAAGAAAGTTGTTTTATTTAAAAAAAAAACTTTTTCCTATTTAATTTTCTATAAACGAATTCTGCAATAATAGTTTTCTTTATCACTTCTATAACATATAATTAATACTTTTTATCACTACTTAACTTTCAAACAATAATAATTAACAATTTTACTACTTCTTTTTGTTTAAATTCTTTTTCAATATTTTTTTTGTTCAGTTGCAAACATTAAACAGTATGAATCTTTAGAATACAAAACAAGCAAAAAACTACAAAATAAAAAATAAAAACTCTAGAATATAAAAAAGCGAAAAACTGTAGAATAACAAAAATAAAATAAAAAATAAAAACTTTAATGTATAAAAAAGCAAAAAATTGTAGAATACAAAAATTTAGAATTAAAAAAAAGCACAAAAGTGCAGAATAAAAAAATTAGAATTAAAAAAAGCACAAAAGTGCAGAATACAACAAAATTAGAATTAAAAAAAGCACAAAAGTGCAGAATACAAGAAAATTAGAATTAAAAACAGCACAAAAGTGCAGAATACAAAAAAATTAGAATTAAAAAAAGCACAAAAGTGCAGAATACAAAACAAATTAGAATTAAAAAAAA
The DNA here is from genome assembly GCA_011057455.1 of Ganaspis sp. Gsp50. Taxonomy (NCBI): domain Eukaryota; kingdom Metazoa; phylum Arthropoda; class Insecta; order Hymenoptera; family Figitidae; genus Ganaspis; species Ganaspis sp. Gsp50. Next base: position 116,503 of record WNHD01000504.1, read on the forward strand.
ACACACAAAAGTGCAGAATACAACAAAATTAGAATTAAAAAAAGCACAAAAGTGCAGAATACAAAAATAAAAACTACAAATATAAAAAAAGCAAAAAACTGCAGAAGAAACAAAAAACTCTAGAATGAAAAGAAATGAAAATATTTAGAAAAACTAAAATAAATCGAAAAAAAAATAGAGGGCAAAGTTCTCTCTAATGAGGAAGCAACAAAAAATTATGCGGTAGGCATTTGTTAAAGAATTGCAAAAAAAGGTTTTTACAGCTAGAAATTTTTTTTTAAAAATAATGAGCAATTTTCGCGGTTTTTTTTATTACGGAAATGTCTAAGAGTGGTATCTAATTATGGAAACTCATTGTGGTTGAATTAACATTACAAACGTTATGCAGTGAAAAGGCACTACGTCATTCAATGTCATGTGACATGTCATCGACACGTGCTAACGATGTCCACGTGAAATCATCAGAGCACGACACAAGAAGCTCGTAAAAAAATTACCCTCTGCCATTTCAGGATGACAGAAACTGATCTCTACTGATTACTTTGAATATTGCCGACTCTTCAGAAATGTTGCGATATTATTGAAAAAAAAACTCCTCCACAAAAAAGCTCCTCCACAAAAAAACTCTGTAAAAAAAATATTTTTTTCGTAATAAGATAGTACACAAAATTAAATCAAGTCGATCAAATTTTATTCAATTTAAAATTGATTCATTTCATTTTTGATGATTCAATCATTTATTCAATTTAAAATTAAATCATTTCATTTTTGATCTCGATGCAATTTTGATCGATTCAAATTTTAAATGATTGAATTTGAAATTTTCAATTGATGCAAAAAATTATTTCTTGTTTCAATAGATCCAAAATTTAATTAAATGGAATTTTAATCGGCTAGAATGTTTAGTGATTTATTTTAGAATTCAAATTCACCTCGAAATTCATTCAATTTAGAGTTCAAATTCACCTCGAAATTCATTCAATTTAGAATTCAAATTCACCTCGAAATTCATTCAATTTAGAATTCAAATTCACCTCGATATTCATTCAATTTAGAATTCAAATTCGTTCAATTTACAATTTATTCAAATTAATTTATAATTTTTTGCATTTAATGATAATTTTCAACCCACATTTTTCCACAATTTCAAGAGCATCGAGATACAAAATAAAAAAATACAAAATACAAACTGTTAAAAAAATTGTCGAATAAAAATATTAATCTTCGTCTAAAATCTTTTCTGTACGCTTCTATTTTTTACAATATTTTATTTTTTATTTTTTACTTTTATTTACAAAAGAAATTAATTCTTTAAGAAAGAAAGAAAAAGAATAAGAAAAGAACAAGATAAGAGCAAGAAAAGAACAAAAAAAAGAAAACGAAAGAAAAAGAAAATTTCTTTCTATTAAGAAAAGTAAAGGAGAAAAGAATGATAAATAAATTTGTAAAGACAGAATGATGTCATTTTCAGTGGAATTAATTAAGACGGGAAATTACGATAAAGAGTTTGATTCGCTATTGAATCAGTTTGATTTAATAATGGGGAAAATTTTATTTCTAGAAATGGGATTGATGATAAATACACTGACCGAGATTAAGACAATCAATCTTGACGTGGTGCAAAAATTAGCAGGCTCGTCCAATGATAAAATCGTCATTTCGCGTATATTTGCCTTTGACGTCATTCACTTACATCAGTGTAATGACAAGCAGAATAAAGTAAATTATATACTCAAATCTACTCCACTAATGTGTTATTGAGTCTATTCGCGATAACTGTAAAACTACAACAATTAGATAATAATTAATTTTCAATTCGAAATAGTCTCAACAGTCCTTCAATTTTTATCAATATTTATTTTATTGAAAAAAGATACTTTTTTTTTAAATAAAATTTTTATATTTTATATTTTATATTTTTTATTTTATACTCCAAGCATTTAATTGTTATTTCAAGTTGTAATTTGAAAATTTGCATTTTAAAAATTTGGGCAAATAAATTACGATTCAATAATTCGGGTAAATAAATCGCAAATTGAAAATTAAGAAAATACTGTACAAATTAATAATTTACGTGGAAAAATTACTATTTTATCATTAATTTTATAGATTACAATTTGAACATTTACGTAAATAAATGACAATATGGAAATTTACGCAAATAAATTACAATCTGGAAATTTGCGTTAATAAATCTCAATTTGGAAATTTACGTAAATAAATCTCAATTTGGAAATTTACGTGAATAAATTTCATTTTGGAAATTTACGTAAATAAATTACAATTTAGAAATTTAGGTATTTAAATTGAAATTTAATTATTTTCGTCAATAAGTAACAATTTCAAAATTTAAGTAATTAAATTACAATTAATCATTTACGTCAATAAGTAACAATTTCAAAATTTGAGTAATTAAATTACAATTTAATATTTTACTTCAATTAACAATTTCAAAATTTAAGTAATTAAATTACAATTTTTTACGTCAATAAGTAACAATTTCAAAATTTATGTAATCAAATTACATACAATTTAAAAATGTATGTACAATTGAATTACAATTTCATCATTTACGTAAATAAGTAACAATTTTAAAATTTTATTTCATTTATTTTATTTTATTTAAAAATGTATTTTATTTGAAAATGTATTTTATTTGAAAATGTATTTTATTTAAAGATGTATTTTTTTATTCACGTAAATAAACCACAATTTCAAAGTTAACGTAAATAAATTCCATTTTTTGAAAATTAACGTGAATGGATTAGAATTTTAAAATTTGCGTTAATGAATTACAATTAAACAAATTTATGTAATTGAATTACTATTGAAAAATGCAAGTGAATAAAAAACAATTTGAAAATGTACGTGAATAATTAACATTTGAAGAAATTGAAGTAATTGAATTATTATTTAAAAATGAAAATAACTCGACGAATGTTTCTACGTAAAAAATACGGAACAATGTAAGAAGAAAATGAAATATTTGAGAAAAGAAACAAATGGAATTCTTTTTTCGAAGGATATATAAATTTCAATTTTGTTTAATTTAATGGACCCTTGATGAATATTGACCAATCAAATATTATCTACGCGTTGGCGTTCTCACATTTACCCTTGAGGGAGGAGGTAATAAATCGTTTCTTTCCTGGACCATTTAGTCAAATATATCTCCATTATTCTTATTAGTTTTTTTCCATCACCTCGCTTTTCACAAATCTTGCATTTGCTGTCAATAATAATAATAACAATATGTAAATAAACTAATAACAATATGTAAATAAAATAATAACAATATGTAAATAAAATAATAACAATAATAATAATATTAGTAATAATAATTGTGATAATAATGATAATAATAAAACTAAGAATAAAAAAAAGAATAAAAATAACAATTAAAACAAGAATAATAAGAACAATTTCATTTCATTTTTCTTTCTTTTTCCTTCCTTTTTGAGAATAATAATAAAAATAATAATAAGAGCTAATAATGCTAATTTAATAATTTTTAATATTTTATAGACTAATTAGTTCCCTCGAGGTTTTTCTCAATCAGAAATGCGAAGCCAGCTAAGGTCGAGTTTCTGTAAGAAAAGTAGAGAAAGGAAAAGAAGGTCAATAACTACTGGCCTATTTTTTAAAGTGAAAGGCCAGGAAAATTCATTAGAACATTCCTGGAAACTAAAATTTATTCTAATCCGAATGATTTAATTCAAACGGAAATATTTTCCGTTGAAATAAAAAATCCAGTTCAAACCAAGAATTCACAAAAAATAAAAATTGGGTAATTTTTAAGTTTTATTAAAAGAAAAAAAAGAAAAAAAATACAAAAAAATACAAAAAAAATAAAATAAAATACACAAAAAATAAAATACAAAAAGTATAAAATACACAAAGAATAAAATAAGAACTGAAAAACAGAAAACGCAAATATAAAAAAAAGCTTTTTATTTTGAAAATTTTTAAATGACTCATGAAAAATAATTCGGAAAAGTTAAAATGTTTTAATCAATTATCCTATCTGTAAAATTCCGATAATCAATTTCCGAAAGAGATAAAGAAAATTATTCGAAAGATTGATAACCTTGATTGATAATGATTTATCAATAATAATTATCCATAAACATCAATTAAAAATATTCTTTTAATCTCGGATTGAGAATAAATAAAAATTGTCCTGATTGCTAAACTATAAATCTCTTTAAAATCTAGAAAATTAATTTCTGACCTTATCCTTTATGCAAATTTATTATCGTGAACTTGAATTCGCCGAGCAAAGTTACGCGCCTGTCAATCTTCATGAAATGTGCACGAGGCTCAATATCGTAATTACTGACATTTATCCATCAAATCAACACCAGCTATTTAAAGGAAGCTTTCAAGCTTTTCGTTTAATTAACGAAAATCGTCTAATTTTTAAATTAAAACAAAAAAAATTCAACAACTTCAAACGTATCATTTGTGCTTTTCATCTAAAAATCAGAATTTTTTTTAATTAAATTTTTTTACCTTTTAAAGCATGATTTTGTACTTTTCAAATTTAGTTTGGTACTTTGTGAAACAATATCGGACTTTTAAAATATAATTTGGTACATTGTGAAACAATTTCGTACTTTTAAAATATAATTTGGTACATTATGAAACATAATTTGATACTTTTAAAATATAATTTAGTGCATTATGAAACATAATTTGATACTTTTAAAATATAATTTAGTGCATTATGAAACATAATTTGGTACTTTCAAAATATAATTTAGTACATTATGAAACATAATTTGGTACTTTCAAAATATAATTTAGTACATTGTGAAACGTAATTTCGTACTTTATGAAAAATAATTTTCTGCTTTATGAAACAAGTTCGTACTTTTTGAATTATAATTTAAAACTTTTTTAAATTAAAACCTCTCTTTTTGAATTACAATTTGTATTAAAATCCGGTAAAATAAATTCCATTTCCATTTTATTGAATTCTTTTTATTTTCCATTTTATTGAATAAAATAAAAAAGCAGATCAAAAATTTATTTTCTAGATTCTAAAGCAATTTTCAGTTCAGAAATAATGTACTGTTTAATATTTAATATGTCGATTATTATTACTACTACTCCTATTATTGTATTATTATTTTTATTATTATTATTATATTATTATTCTTATTATCATTATTATTATTATTATCATTAAAATTATCATTATTATTATCATTACTATTATTATTATCATTATTATTATATTTATTATTATCATTATTACCTTAATATTACGTTAATATTTTTTTCTCTTTGTGATTTTTTCTCGCGATGAAATCGTCACAAAAAAAAGTAAAAGAACATAAAAGAGAATTGTGTAATCCATAAAAAGGATTGGAGTAAACGGTCAGGAAAAACAGGTGACTAAAATAATATATTACGAGATATAAGAGTGAACAAGGTCAAATGACTGTTAGATAATGAGTCGAACAAGAGAAAAAAAACTAAACGAATGTCTGCCAAACTTGAGCGATACAGATTCTCAGGTTTATTCTTGGCTTTAATTATTAGATCAATATTAGCATTTTGATTAATATCAGGACTTAGTTTATCTCTTAATGAGGAAAGTTTTTGCCAACTGGAATTTCCCGCTTTCAATAAAATATTTTATTTTATCCCGGTCTCGAAAAACCTGTTATTCGGTATTTTGTACAATATTCGTTTCGTTTAACTATTCAATTATTCAGTTCGTTATTATCTGATTTTTTAATCAACAATTTATTTCGATCTTTTACTTTACATTGAAACAAAATTTCAACAAACTCGTTTGCATACAATGTGAGAATATTTTCTCTAGCCCGTTTATTGTAAATAAAAATGAAATAAATAAAAACTTCGAATTTTAAACCATACTTAAAAATAAGTGAAATAATCAAATAGAGAATAAAACCTAAAATAAAAGAATAAAAGAAAGAATAATAAAAGAAAGAATAATAAAAGAAAGAATAATAAAAGAAAGAATAAAAAAAGAAAGAATAATAAAAGAAAGAATAAAAAAAGAAAAATAAAAGAAAGAATAAAAGGAAAAATAAAAGGAAGAATAAAAAAAGAATAAAAGAAAGGACAAAAGAATAAATAAAAGAAAGAATAAAAGAAAGAATAAAATCAAGAATAAAAGGAAAAATAAAAGGAAGAATAAAATAAAGAATAAAGTAAAGAATAAAAAAAGAATAAAATAAAGAATAAAATAAAGAATAAAAGAATAAAATAAAGAATAAAAGAAAGAATAAAAGAAAGAATATAAGAAAGAATAAAATAAAAAATAAAGTAAAGAATAAAAAAAGAATAAAATAAAAAATAAAAAAAGGAACAAAAGAAAGAATAAAATAAAGAATAAAAGAAAGAATAAAATAAAAAATTAAATAAAGAATAAAAAAAGAATAAAATAAAGAATAAAATAAACTTAAAAAAATTGTTTTAGAAAATTTAGTTAACACATACTTTGAGATTTAATTTTTGGTATTTATTTTTAAGATCGCTATAAATCATGAATAATTTTAATAAATAATAAATTTAAATAAATAATTTTAATAATCCCTTTATTTTAAAATAAAGAACGAAACATTTTAATTTCTACCATATTATAAAATTCAAAACTATTCAGTCCTAAGCTCACAAAGAAAATCCATAAATCCACATTTCTTGGAAATTTAGACTTCTCGTTAGAAATGAGGATGAAGAAAACGTCACGATGGAAATTAAAAGAATTGTTCTTGTACATTGTATGTGTTAGAAGCTAACAAGATGAAGCAAGAGTTCAAATTGGATTGTAAGGAGGGAGGCAGGTGACCCTGCAGGTGACACCTGATCAATCTGGATCACCGGAGCAGAGCAGTTTTTTGACCTCGATGATCTCTAAACTTAGCTTCCCTTGCAAAACTCAAGTGCCAACTTGTCAATGAACGACGAAAACACACTTTTGACCAGGATAAATTAAGATTTTCTTTCAAGTCAAGGTGAACATCTCAAGAATGCTTCTCATTTTCTGTGGAAAAAGTCTCATCATTTTACAATATTTGCAACAATCAACAGGCAAGATTTTATTGCTTTTCAATATTTTTACCACAATAAATTTTAAACCATTTAAACAATTTTCGTTCCAACAACTTTAAACCTTTTTTACCTCAACAATTTTCATCTCAACAATTTTAAATCTTTTTTTACCTCAACAATTTTCATCTCAACAATTTTAAACCTTTTTTACCTCAACAATTTTCATCTCAACAATTATAAATCTTTTTTACATCAACAATTTTCACTTGAATCATTTTTACCTCAACAATTTTTATCTCAACAATTTTCATCTCAACAATCTGTACCCCAAAAATTTTTGTTTAAACAATTTTCACTTCAATTTCACTTCAACAATTTTTACCTCGACCGTTTTTATCTCAACAATTTTCAACTCAACAATCTTTACCTCAAAAATTTTTATCTAAACAATTTTTAGTTCAACAATTTTTATCTCGACCGTTTCTATCTCAACAATTTTTAACTCAACAATTTTTACCTCAAAAATTTTTATCTAAACAATTTTCACTTCAATTTCACTTCAAGAATTCCCACTTCAACAATTTTTACCTCGACCATTTTTATCTCAACAATCTTTACCTCAAAAATATTTGTCTAAACAATTTGTACTTTAATTTCATTTCAAGAATTTCCACTTCAAGAATTTTTACTTCAACAATTTTCACACGACTCTAAACGATAGTAATTCTTCACCAAATTTTGATCATCTTGATCATCACTTGACCGTCTTCAGGAAATTTTAACGACATCAAAAAAGCAACGATGGACAAATCTGCACTTTTAGAAAGCCATTGAGTTAAAAGTTTTGTTTTCATCCTTATCAATTCGGATTCTAGGCTACTGAGTCAATACAAGGTAATAGATTATAAATGCATCAATTTCGAATAAAAAATTCTATCTGGTTTTTCTATAAAACAGGAAAATGTCAATGCAACATGGATATCTAGTAGATTTATTTTTAGAACCGATAAAATTGTGTGCCAATGTTCTAGATTTGACCCTCTTGTGAAATCAAAATTGAAAAGCGATACAAATTGAAGAGCGATTGTTTCAAAAAACAATTTTTAAAAACCAATCCTTTATTTTCTCGTTACAGACGAGAAGGCAAAAAATTGCAATTACATAACGACTTGCGCGCCTTATTGATTTCCAAGGGCCGACCTTACTCTGAAATTTTCATTCTAAGTACATTCCGACACTGCAATTTCAATCCTAATATTCACGTTTTTCTCTAATTCAACTATTCACTTTAATGTTCCTTTCTAAATTAATTTCTAAGTTAATTTCTAAGATAATTTCTAAATTAATTTCTAAGTTAATTTCTAAATTCTATTCATCCATTTGTTTCAACAACAAAAGCACAAAATTAAAAACAAAAAAGCCTTCTTACCCTCCCCATAAAAAAAATAAATTCTTGTAAAAACCAATTTTGGAAATAATCTATTCTGGAACAAAGAAAGTTTTGTAAAAATCAATTTTAGAAAAAAATAATCTACTCTAGAAAAAATAAATTATACAAAACAATTTTGAAAATAATGAATTCTAGAGAAAATCAGTTCTTGTAAAAATCAATTTTGAAAATAAATAATCTACTCTAGAAAAAATAAATTATATAAATCAATTTTGAAGATAATGAATTCTAGAAAAAATCAGTTCTTGTAAAAATAAATTTTGGAAATAATCTATTCTAGAAAAAATAAATTATTGTAAAAATCAAATTTAGAAACAATTTTGAAAATAATAAATTCTAGAAAAAATCAGTTCTTGTAAAAATGAACTCTGGAACTAATCAATTCTAGAAAAAAATCAGTTCTTCTAAAAATCAATTTTGGAACTAATCAATTCTAGAAAGAAATCAGTTCTTGTAAAAATCAATTTTGGAAATAATCAATTCTAGAAAAAATTATTTCTTATAAAAATCAAAATTGGAAGTAATGAATGCTAGAAACAATTATTTCTTATAAAAATCAAAGTTGGAAATAATGAATTCTAGAAACAATTATTTCTTATAAAAATCAGTGTTAGAAATAATTAATTCTAGAAACAATAAATTTTACATCAAATCGATTCCTCTACGAAGAAGAGGAAAGGAAAAGAAAGAGAAAAGAGATTGAAAGGAAAAATGTTATGTTAATGATTCGATTAAAATTTGAATAAACTTGAATATTGAGCCAAATTGAAGTTACATAAAAGAAGAGTGAAATTTAAAATTGATTCCACCCGCTTTCGAGAAGATTCGCATTGTATAAAGTTCACCGAGATATGGCAATTAGACTCTCATTATTGAAAGCAAAGAAAATAATTTTTTAAAAATAATTATTCTAATTATTATAAACGACTCCGCCCCTTGGGAAAGAAAATAGCAATAATCTGACGTGTCTTGTCGATAATGTAGAAAACATAGAAAACCATTAGTTAATCCTTGATGCAAATGACTTTCCCCGATTCAATTATCACACTGATTCACTTCTTTTAATAACACCCTGCAAATTCCATCACACAAATCCATCCTGCATCCATCAAATTCCATCCTGCAAATTTCCATTACATAAGACAAAAGAAAAGCGAAAGCTCTATTTTCAAAAATTATCCCTTTCAAAAATATTCTCCAAAAAATTTAAAAGCTCCAAATCTGTTTCAATCACCTAGTCCATACTGCCAATTAATTTTCCATACTGCTAATTAATTTTTCTTGTAAAAATGACAAAAAATGCAATTCTCGTGTACGAGGCATGTAGAGAAGAAATTTTCGGAGCAGCAGGTTTTCAAGAGCTCGTGGTTAAAATCTAGCATCGTGGAAGGTTTAAGATCACCCCAAGATTAAATCAAGCACAAATGGGCCACGCTGAAGGTTTTGCGGTCGATAAAACGTATTTCGAGTGATAGATTGAGAAAAAAGGATTTAATTTTGGAGTAAATTTGAATAAGGGGTTTTTTATTGGGGGTGGTGGAAACGAGGACTCCAGCTTCCAGTCGCCTCGTGGCTTTCTGCATCTATTTAACTATTTTCTGGTCCTAATAAGGATCCCTACGGAACCATAAAGTGAGCATTAGAATAGAAAGACGCGTTCGAATTTCGCACCGGAAGACAGCTTTTTTTTACCACGAGGATTCAAAAATGACGATTCAAATGTTGAGTAATTGGACGTGGGAATTTTTGCCTTTCACGTACCTGCAGCTCCATGCATCGTCTCGTACTATAACGGAAAAGTGCCATTGTCCTTAAAATCCTGTGTGTCCTGTTGAGATTGTTCTTCACCAACTAACCGAACCGTTAACGCGGAGCTCTTGTGCCCAACTCGATGCTTTTTGCCTCGCAGCTCACTCGTGTCGGAACGCATGCGCTTCAATTCTCAAAAAGGTCGAGCAAGCGCAACGAGTTATCAAAATACTCAATTCTCATTGGTGAAGTGACCTTTGACGTGTCCATTGCAATACCTAGGTCAAAAATTTAATTTTTAAATTCAATTTTCAAAATTTCAACAAGCAGGTAAAATTCCCTTTTCGGCAAGGTGGAAATAGATATGTAAATTGTACAGGTTTATTTGTAAACAGGCCAATTGTCAGTCATCTGTTGACAGATAAGTTGTAAGTGAATACATTATTTGTTTATTCTTCACTATCAAAAGTATTTGTATAAAATGTAAATATTTTGAATTAATTTTAAGTTGGTACTCAAATTGTGTTAATGGTTTTCTAAATTGTATTATTTTCTAAACGTTATTGTTTTTTAAACTTTATTTCTTTTTGCTTCCTTATAGAGGAAGCATTGTTAACTATGTTATTATAATGTATTTTTCTTTAAAATGCATTGTTTTTTAACTGTATGGTTTTTTAAACTGTACTGTTTTTTGAATTGTATTATTTTTTTAAACAGTAATGTTTTTTGAACTGTATTTTTTTATTTTTCAAAATTTTTTTTTATTTTAAACTCTTAAACGGGCTACAGCAATAAAATGCCCTTTAGTACAGAGTACTTATAAAATACTTATAAACTGTATTGTTAATAAACTGTATGGTTAATAAACTGTACTGTAAATAAACTGTATGGTTAATAAACTGTATGGTTAATAAACTGTATTGTAAATAAACTGTATTGTTAATAAACTGTATTGTTAATAAACTGTATTGTTAATAAACTGTATTGTTCCTTAAAATGTATTGTTTTGTGGATTGTATTAATTGTTATTCCAACATAATAAATTGTTAATTAAATTCATTTCGAATTTTAAACTAAACTGAAATTGGATAATTTTATTATTTCAGAATAACAAGAATTATTAACATCAGAAATGAATACGTAAAATTAACTAAATGTTAAGAATTGGTTAATTATAAAACATAACTTTTTTATTTCTAAGTTATTTTCGTGTTATATTCTTCAAACATTGTTTTTGTATAACTCACCCTACTGTGGTCTTTTTATAATTACAAATGAATGTAAAATTTATCATAAAAAAATTGTTGACAAAATGACACATAAAATATAACCTTAATTGCGTCTTTTATACAAACAAAAAAAAACAATTGTTTATGAAAGTGAATTCCTCCAGTCAAAGTTTCAATTTTCCAGAGAGAATCTGTTCACTTTTATTTGGATGCTTCCAAAATATCTGATACAGTTGAAAATCTGTAAATATTGATTATTTTTTATTCCCTTTTTTAGTACTGTTTTTTTATGAATAAAATAATATAAACAATGCAATTTTTAATATTTCTAGTCTTATGATTGTAACTATTATTGGTTTTTACGACTATTATTGTTAGATTCAATAATAATTATTATTGAATTAATGATTAAATGAATTATTGATTATAATCAATTATTGATTTTATTTCGTATTTTATTTTCGAATTGATGTTAGATTTTAATTAAATTAGATAAAATGAATTATTTGTAGATAATTAAATGAATTATAATCAATATTTAATTATAAATTATAATAATTATAATCAATAATTACATAATTTAATTATAAACAAATAATGCATTAAATCTAATTTAATTAATATCTAACATCAATTCGAAAATAAAATACCTTCTCATTATTGATCAGAATGTAAAAAAAAAATATTTTAAAACACAATTGTTAAATTTATAAATTCATAAAAATTACCTGTTCATTGTGAATAAATGGAATCCATTTGCAATTCCACTGTGCAAGATTTCATCGACAATTTTTTTACTAAACTGAATTCCAAATTTTCGAACTTTCTCATCGTCTTCCTTTATTGGTTCAAGTGCATTTAATAAAAATTCTGGAATCTCGACGTGACAAATTTTCGATATCTTTTTCAGGGATTTGTAATCTGAGAATGGAAACACACCTGGTATTATTGGAACCGTAATATTCAAATTTCGGCAATCTTTCACAAATTCGATGAAGACTCGAGCTTCAAAAAATATTTGAGTTATTATGAAATCCGCTCCTGCATCCACCTGTAAAAGACTTGATTAATTTGGATTCTAATAACAGTTAATAATAAACAAATAATAATTCTCTTAAAAATTATTCAAGTGTTAATTCTATTAATGAATCTATTAATTATTCGATTAATTATTTTATTAATTATTTGATTGATTATTTGATTAATTATTTTAATAATTATTTTATTAATTACTCTATTAATGATTCTATTAGTTATACTATTAACTACTTCACTAATTATGTGTATAATATTTACTCAATTATTTTGTTGAATATTCTCTTTGGTAATTTATAATATTTACATACTTTTGCTTTTAGGTAAATCAAATCCTGTTCCTTTGTTACAGACTTTGGATGTTTTTGTGGATATCCAGCGACACTGATACAAAACTTTGAAGCAAATTTTTCTCGAATAAACGACACTAAATCCAATGCGTACTCAAAATCTCCAGTCTCTTCCGTTTCAGAAAAAGAGTCTGCCATTGTTTATTTTAAATTTAATAAAATTTGCAACGATCTTAGTCACTAAATAATATTTCAATAATTTGAAAATAATTCGTAACTTGTTTAATCTTTCAAAAAAATTAATTTCTAGTGTCTTTTCCTGTTTTAAACTTAAAAGGTTAAATTACAAACATTACTACAAATTTAATATTTCTTTTATAATAAAAATTGTGAAGCTGTCAAGAAGCTATTAATATATATTCTTTTATTCATATTTAACTAAAATTTAAAGTACCTAACAACAAATTTTTCGTTCATGTTTCTTTGAATATTCTTCCTTTTTCTTTAAAATAAATAATAATAATAAATAAACAAATAATTTCCCATTAAAGACTACTTTTAGGCCCGTAAATTTCTTCAAATAAAATAAAATAGAATAAAAAACAGAACTTCCTGGGAAGCGATCAAATAAAAAAACAATCTCTCATTAAAAAAAAAACTCACCTCCTTGAAGAGCACAAACATTTTTGACACCGTATTCAAAAGCACGATTTAAAATCCTTTCAACGGTTTCTGATGTCAAGCCTTTTCCTGCCAAATGCAATAACGTATTACCAGGTAATTTTTCAGCGAATTTTAGAGGCAAAATGTTCCCAATGTCTGCTTTGTTTACATTTTCCTTGCAGTGCCAGGTCACGGATTGAAATAAAGGAGAATGTTCTCTTGATTCGTTAAAAAATCTGTAAATTTACAAACATTTTATTTATTAAAATTTTATTTATAAAAACTTCATTTATAAAAACTTCATTTATAAAAATTTCATTTAAAAAAACTTCATTTATAAACATTTCATTTATAAAAACTTCATTTATAAACATTTCATTCGTAATCACTACAATGACAAATTTGATACAAATTTCATAATTACCTCTGATATTTCTCGAAATCCTTGTCAGAGACGAGTTCAAAACTATAGAATGTAGTTTTCTCTAAAATCGTTTGCTGAATTAAATCTATTAAATGACCACCTTTATTTGCAATTTTGCAATAATTTTCCCAATTAGATGTACTTGTGTTTTTCGAAACTAGTTTTTCACCAAGTAATTCCATTATTGATAGCGAATGTTAACTGAGTTTCTTCACAAAACTTTTATTAAATTCTGATTAAATAAAAATTATAATCTGATTATGTAATCAACGAATTTAATTTCTTAATAAAATGGACAACGAATTCTTTACAAACCTCTTAATAACAAAACTGTTAAAAATTATATTTAAAATATTGTATTTTTAAATACTGCAACTGATTTTGTGAATTAAATATTCTACAATGTTATAAAGTAAATATTGCAAAAAGAATACAAGAAAATATTGTACAATACTATAGAGAAAATATTGTACAATATTATAGAGAAAATATTGTACAATATTATAGAGAAAATATTGTACAATATTATTCAGAAAATATTATACAATATTAAAAATTAACTGCTCTACTATATTGTAAATGAAATAAACGTCCATAAACGTATTAATTAACAGTTAACTGAAATTAAACTACGTCAAGAAGAAATCAGAATTGACTAAATTTAAAGATAAACAAATATAAACTTTCATTGGATTTTTTTTTATTTAAATCATCCCCTCTCCATTATCTTCTGGCAAGTACAAAGTTCTACAAACTTGAGCTATCGGTATATCAGAAATTGGCGGCACTCCACCAGAAATTGTTTTACATTCCGTAACAGAATATTGATCAGTGATGGTTTTTATGTCGTCAATATCAGGGGTAAGTAATAAATTAATGGACGGATAAACAACAAATCCAAATAAAATAATTGCGGAAATAGCCCAAACGGGAATAGCAACTGCCCAATATTTCGAGGGCCAGTAAGTCCCTAAGTATTCGTTTAACAAATCTTCAGGGACAAATGACCAAACTAAATAAAGTAAGATCAATAAATTTGATCCTATGTATAATGCATATCCGTAAACTGATCTTGGTGCATACGGAGCAGGTGTATGTTCAGCCATTTTTATATAAAAGTACAACTGACAATATTATTTAATATTTTTGTCAGGATGAAAAGCTATCATCGTATCTAAAACAAGAATTAAACTATCGAAATGTGACGTGAGAGCTGTTCGTAATTTGCTCGCTTTCTGCCCAGTAAATTTTCTGCAAATATAAACACATTTTTGGATAAAATTTTGATTTTAGTACGAATTGTTTGTTTTAAATAAAACAGTTTCAAATAAAACAGTTTCAAACAATAGCCAACTATCAGTTTTAAACAATTGAAATAGTTAATCTAAAATTAATAATTGAAATTGTCATTGTTTAAAATTTGTTGCTTTAAAAAAGTTGAAGGTATTTATTCATTATTAACGAATTCTATTTTTATGAAAGTAAAATAAAAAAACCATACGCTTCCAGAGAGTTGTTGTTGACACTTAATTCTCGTGTAGCACCGCTTCTTCGAGGTCCTTGATCAACACTGATTACATCGTAGACTAATTGTGCTTCTTTGTTCGAAGGAAACGTCGTTGATACATTTCTATTAAACAATTATAAGATTATTAAAACAGTGAACCACTTCTTCTTAAATTATATTCAAAAACATCTGATATCGTACATTTCATAAGCGTCACTCATATCGTTCAAACCGGCTTAAAAATCAAGCAAACAATTTTTACGAATCAATGTAAAGATCACTGGATTTGTTTGCAGTTGTTTAACTTCTACAACAATTTATTGATAACAAACAAAACTTGTTAATAACGAAAAAATGTTAAAAACGAACTTATAAAACCACTATATATAAAACTGGCACAGAAAATAGGTTATGTTTCTCAACTGGCGGTAATTCTAAAACAGTTTTTTGATTGGTTGAATAGCAGACGACAATGAATTTAAAAAATATTTCGTCACTTCAACACTGGAGTGCAATTGGCACTGCAAATGTAATGACCTGATCTCAGGGCCGTCTATAAATTTTCTAAAGAACTAAATCAAAGAGCGGCTATTTTAAAGTCCGATTAGCATGGTTCGTTTTTATT
>WNHD01000505.1:0-29998 GCA_011057455.1 Ganaspis sp. Gsp50
CTGAAAAAATAGTGGGGATTTTTGACAGTTAACGCGAGAGTGGAGTTTTTAGAGGGACAAAGCGAAAGTGGTTATTTTAACATTCAGGTATCGATTTAACATCATTTAATATAAGAAATAAATACATGCGTATACAAATTATTATTATGAATTAGCTATGTCTCTTGTAATATTATTTAGATAAATTTAACATTGCATTTTTTCGTGTTTCTAAATTTAAAAAAAGCACAACATTTTGAGCTGGATAATATTGGCTTTAATCATTTAACCAGTTATGTTGAGTAAGACCCAAGATTAGTTTGCTACCCCAATCTTCCCATTCAGAAACTCTCTCAACTCTCATATATTCCACATAAAATATTCCCTTTGTTATTTTCATCGAGCATAATATAAAGCAACGAAACAAAGAGACCAAAGGAAAAGAATCCACTTGACAACATTCCATTGTGTTTTCGACCTATGCAAAATATATGTTATTTTATTAAATATGTATCTAAAGTAAATATTTCTTGCTTCATTGTTGAATTTTAAGAATTTTTATTTCATCCAAAAAATAATTTGCACACTTTTTCAAAAGCATGCAAAAAATGTAGATTAATAAATTATTAAGAATTTGCCTTTACTTGCGGCTCTTTACCGTAAAGAAAATTCTTTTATGTTTTTTAAACAAATAGTGTTAATGAAAGGATATAAAAATGCGTTATAAAATTATAAAGAGGAAAAGATGGGGTCATGCAAAAGAGGAAAGTTAATAGGAAAAGGAGAGTACGATTCGAGATGAAAAGCGAAAAGGATGGGGAAAGGCACACGGAAACAGAATAATTACTGAGGGACTGCTGGTTAACTAATTAAGGATAGCCAATTAAAAACTTCTCGCTCATCGTGCATGCACAGTGCTGCTCCACAGACCAATAGGAAAACACAGAAACGAAAATTTGTTCACGCTTGAAAAATTCAGACTCCATATAACGAGGGGGAAAACATTGTTTGTTCACTTATCATCACATATAACCCATCAATTTATCTTTCATCCATTTTCCAAATTTATTTATTCAAATCGCGCAGTAAAAAGCAAAGTTTTCATTTTTTCATTTTCATCAAATTGTTTTCTTCAATCGCTTTATTTGATGTTTAGTTTAAATAAAAATAAAAAACAAAAAAGGTGAAAATTCACTGCTACTTTATTAAGTGTTGGTATAAATTTCGTTAGTTAACTGCACATGATTCACGTATTTGACTGTATTGTAGGATAATCTAAAAAAAAGAAAAAAATAAGTAAACTATTCTCATCTTTTTTTCTTTTTTTTTACAACATAATGATTTAAAAATTACGAACCAAAAGGAAATATTTTATTCAGCTTTAATGGTTAAAACTTGATCCACATTTTGCCTTCTCATAGAGAAAAATCTTTTTTGCAAAAAAATCAACCTTGAACAGTTTTTAAGAAGAAACTATTATTGAAAAATTATCATTTTAAAAGCTATAATAAGAAATTAAATTTTAAATGTCAAAAATAGTTCAAAAGTAACGATTTTTCCATTCTCTGGCAATATAAATATTTTATATACGACAGTCCATTCGTCTTAAAGGATCTATCATAAAGAAAGGAGCATTTTAAAAGTTATGATAATAAATGCAATTTTAAATAACAAATAATTTGTTTTTTAATGCACAACATTTCTTCAAGAGAAACTGTCATTAATAAATCAAATATTTTACAAGTTATATCATTAAATGGTATTTTAAGTGTCAACAATAATAGAAAATTGTCTTTTACTCAATCAATTCTTGGTAAAATAATTATAGATTTATATATACATCTGAACATTTGTTTCAAACATCGAATTTAAGCTTCTCAAATGAAATTAAGTCGATTTAGGCTGTTTTTGGAAAATCGAAAATCTTGACGACCAAAATGGTAATCCCCATATACATATATAATATATACCTATATTTTTTATCAGTACACTGGGAGAAATAAATGGTACACATTTGATGGTAAGAACATGTTATACAAGGTGTAAATCCTAAATCTGAATAAGTTAATTTTTCACTGATTAGCCATTTGAATCAGAAAATGTCCACTATGTATTTCAATTAGTGATTTTTGTTCACTGATTAAATAAGTGACTTTCACAATAATTAAAATTACAAGAGTATGCATAGTCACTCACCTTTTTCACTAAATATATTTGTATTCCCTATAAGCTCAGGCACCCCTGTACAAACAAATAATAGATAATAATGGGATCTCAAATGATTGTCTTAAAATTTTTAATTTCAAATTTTTAATTACTAGATATTTTGATTGCACTTTGATAAACATTATTTTTAGAATTTATAAATGATTTAAATTTACTTTAGACTGCTGTTTAAAATTAGATATCTCAAAATTATCTGGAATTTTTTGCATGACATTTGTATTTTAATTTATGTAACTTATTAGTTGCAAATAATTAAATAGAACGATTTTGAAAATTGCCTCACACATTTCAATTGTAGAATCTCTATTGTACCACAATTGTACATATTGGAAAATTGAACAATGATTGACATCATGTCCCTTGTGAACTTGCTTGTGCAATATTGCACATTGTGCATAGTCTCCGCATTAATCTCTCTCTCTCTCTCTCTCTCTCTCTCTCTCTCTCATATTAAATACATAAATAAATAAATGTTATAATTAAAAGAAAAAATCAAAACTCATACCATGTAAAAAAAATCCATTGCTTTACTGTCGAATATGGATGTTTGAAAAGAAAGGAATATTTGCAATAAAAGTAATGTATATTAATGAGAAATGTAAAATTTGCCTTCAAAAATCTATAAGAGGTTAATAAAATTTGCAATATCGATTCAACTTGATGTATTTTTCATGTGAAATCCTTGGCGATTTGAGTAATTTTAATATCTCTTTCCAAGTTATTATATTGAAATGTACTTTTGACATATATATGAAGCAAGATATATACATACAGTGATTTAAATACTATAACTTGCAATAAAAGTCGGTTTTGGACCAAAATATTGGGATATGACAGTTTGATCTTTATCGCTTAAAACTATTTTTTAAAATTAAAACTTTTTATTAGATCTTCTTTAAAGTATTACTTAAATGTTAATTAAAATGTATTAGGTATTAAAAAAACTATTTTTATTTTATAGAAATTGGCTCAAGACAGTTGGGAATGCATACCTGTGCGGTTTGTAAAAATACGGTGGAAGGTGGAAATCAGAGTCGGCCATTGTCGAGAAGTCAAGCTTCTCAATATGGATTAAAGGAAGATCAAGTTTTACCTGGTGCTCGAGTTTGCAATACATGCAGATGTAAAGCTGTGCGAGGCCGCTACGTGACGTGTCCTCTTCCTGGTTGTCCAAATCTCAACAACACCAATACCAAGAATAGGGTTAAACGTCTAAGAGCATTACCTGCCAAGTGGCTCGATCTCCCATCAGAAATTCGAGATCCTGTTATTAAAGAATTTCGTAAGCCTTCTTTCCAACTTAACAGACAAGAATGTGAAATTATTGCATAATTTACAAAATTGAAATTCATATTTATTCCAAATACATAATTAAACATATTTCATCTTTTATAATTGTTTTTCATTACCAAGTTTGTTTATTGGTTTCTTTACTTATTTATTTATTTACTTATCTATTGTTGAATTTCCAAGTCAAAAATAAGCATTTTCTAAATTTCAGAGATATCTAATAATGCAACAAAATGCTGTTCAACGTGTTTTAATCGGATATCGCGGCGTCTGGCACCCTATTTATCGGGTGGAGCTGACACTGCTGATGAAGTTGGAGATTCTGCAATTGGACAATGGACTGAAGAAGAACTCGAACAACTGAAAAGAGCATTGCGAGAACACGGAACAAATTGGCCCAAGGTTTCGGAACAAATTTCTGACAAGACAAATCATCAGTGTAAAAGTTATTACTTTGCTTTCCGAAAAAAACATGGTCTTGATCAAGTAGTGGCAGAGTATTATCAATCTCTTGGAGAAGAGCGCAGACCTTGCCTTACAGATGAAGAGGAGAGTGGTAGCAGTACAAGCAGTTGCGATGAAATTGGGGTATGCTTCAACAATCAACCTTTCAAATAGCAAACCATTAAAATAGAATTTGCGACAATCATTTTGCATTTTTTTTATCTTTATTAATCAATCTATTGTTTTCTTTCCTCAGGTTCACGATACAAGTGACACGGCAAGTGCAGGAAGTCCTGCAAATACTATTTCCAGTACAACACCTGTTGCAACAACTTGTTCATCGGCTTCCACTGCACTTTCCGTTTCTTTCTCACAATCGACTGATCAAAAAATAAGTGACAAAGTAACAGATATTTCTGTCGTCTCTTTAGGATCTTCTTCGACAACTCAAAATTTGACAACCACCGGATCCCTTCCAAGTAGCAATCGAGAGGATTACGACAGTTCTGCCACGGTAAGATCAACTTCTATCATTGTAATTTTAATCAAGTCGTCATTAAAAACAAGTATTTTAATGTGTATAAAAAAAGTTGTTTTTTTTTTTTTTTCATTTATTACTATTCGATAAATTAAAACAAGTTGAAGTAATGAAAGGGCCATCTGATAGAGACTCACTGCTTGTTCCAGGAGACGGCGGACGAAGGTCAGGGGGGTGCTGATTTAGACAACAATAGTCTTGTTTTAACAGTTACCACCTCGAGTAGTTCTAATTCTTCATTAGCACAACATCATCAATCTCAGCAACAACAACAGCAACAACAGCATCAGCAGCAGCAGCAGCATCAGCAGCAACAACTGCACAGGCAATCACAACAACCTCAACAACCGCCACCTAGCCATTCTCCTTCAACTACAAGTAACGCTAATCCTCTGACTGTAAAAGATCTCATGTTGGGTGTAATTGAAATGCAATTGAAGCGTAATCCCAATAGTCCAGCGAATACTGGAAGCTCCTCGGTTCCCATAAGTTCTGGGACTCCCACAATTTCAAGCATTTTAAATACTGACCATCGTAACGATATTACATTCGTAAGAGAGTATAAACACTCTAATATTTCGTCTCAGACTTGTACTCCTAATAGAGAATCGAATCTGGCTACTCTTTCGGTTGTTTCTAGTCCTCATCATGGTCACAGATCTGTTCCCAGTCCTCAACAAATCAGTAAGTTGAATCAATTAATAAATATATAGGATAATAAACTCAATTATAACAATAAATGTCAAATTAAAAATAAAAAGAAAATAGTAAGGTAAAAGTAGCATTAGCTGGACACTTAAATTCTAAGTCCTAGTTACTGGACTCAATTTAAAATAAGTCGAGAAAAGTCCTGCTCAGCAACTTGGACGTTTCCCGTAATTAGGCAAGTTTCAAGCTGTCCAGCCAATGGGACATTTACCTTTTATAACTTTTGTACAAGAGATTGAGTTTGCATTTAAATGCTTGATTAATTTTCTTCTTTACTTTATTTTAGGTCAAATGCAAGCTACTATTACTCCTTGTCCACCATCCAGTGTTCCTAGTGGACAGAGTCAGCCCTCAGATCTACTTCCAAAAGAAGGCCTCGTTGTGATGCAAGTTCAGCAAGTACAGCAAACTCTTCGTGAAACTGAGGGAACACTAGATCTCAGCATAAAGAAACCTCGACAACAGCAAGAATACAACCACTCTCTTCAACCTCCTCATAAACCACCACCTTCTTCTGTTGGTCCAATTTATCGCCCAGAGCCTCCACCAGGCACTTATTATCATCCTCATACACCTTCAGAACAAAGTCGAGGAGCTAAAAGTCCTCTGGTATATGTTTCTTCTCCCAGGCCGCAAGCGCCTTCTCTCGCCCAAAAAATTAATAAAGTTTCAGCGCCTCCTCATCCAAAACTCTCACCAAAACTTGGCAATATTAGTAGTGCTGGTCATAAAGGCGGATCAATTACACATGGAACACCAGTTCCTGGAGCAAGATACGAAGGTCTCTTGAGGCAAATGACTCCTCCAGGAAGTGTCAGTGCTTCTAATACTATTAATAGTCAAGGTCCCAAAGAAACTGGCTCCATTACTCAGGGCACTCCAGTTCATCCGTTTGCTGTTGACAAAAGAGGACAACAGATGTATGACTATCATCGGTCAATCAGACACTCTCCTGTGTCCACTAGTAACGTTCCAGCACAAGGACAAAATCCAGGAGTTGTCGTGACTCACAGTAATCAATATAATTCTTATCCAGCGAGACCTCCGCCAAGTTATAATACCGAGCAGCAATTGTCATCCCGGCAAATTATCATAAATGACTATATTACAAGTCAACAAATGCACGCAAGGGGAAGAGTAACCAATACTTCAGAGACTCCTGTCAAGACTGAGACTCCTTCTAATTTGTATTATGCAGGAACACCACCCCCACAGAGTCACACGCAGCCAAGACAGGGAGTTATCCAGAGGCACAATACTCAAAAGCCAATTCATTATCCTCCACCACCTCCGGGACTTGAGGCATTCTCAAGTCTTGTCGATGTTGCCGTGCAACAACCAAGTCTACCTGTGCCTCATCCGCATGGTCCACATCCAGCGACTAGTTCCAGTGGACACGAGGGTCTTGGTAAAACAATGGCAGACAGACTGATGGCTGATAGATATGTTGACAACAATAGAGCCTTTAGAGAGCAAGAGATAAGGATGCAGGAGCATCGTATGGCTATGCAGCACGCTGAACACAGAATGGCAGTTGCTCAGCAACAACAAAAAGACAGAGAGAGGGAAAGAGAACGAGACAGAGATCTGGCTCATCTGCGTGAAAAGGAAGAGCAAAGAATAAAAGAGCTACGTGAGAAAGATTACCTCATGGAACATCGTATTGCTGTACAACATCATCAGCGTGAAAAAGAAATGCAACAACAAGAACACCGAGTCTCTCAGCAAAGGGAGAAAGAAATTCAACACATTGATCATCGTCTATCTGTACAACAGCAACAACAACAGCAACAACAGCAGCAGCAGCAGCAACAACAACAACAACAACAACAACAACAACAACAACAACAACGGGAGAAAGAATTTCAGCACACCGATCACAGAATTTCTGTTCATCAGCACCGCGAGAAAGAAATACAACAACAAATGGCAGCTGCTGCGCAAAGAGAAAAAGAACATCAAGAGCATAGATTGGCCGTTCAACAGAGAGAAAAAGAAATGCAACAACAACAGCAACAAGAGCATCGATTAGCAGTTCAGCATCAGCGTGAAAAGGAAATGCAACAGCAACAAGCTGAGCATAGAATTGCTGCTCAGCAACAAAGAGAAAGAGAAATAGCTCATTTACAACAGCAGCAGCAACAGCAACAACATCAACTGCAACATCATATCCAACATCAGCAGAGAATAGAGGCTGAACGACGTCATATTGCCCAAATTTATAGAGAACAGCATCCACATCTTGAAAGAGAATCTTCAAGAGTTATTGGCTCTGGATTCTCACAATCCTCAAGACATCAACAACAATCACAACAACAAACCCAGCAACCTTCCTCGAGGCAGAATCAATCCTCAGCGAATCAGCAGTCCAGTGGTGATGGTTCATCAACACTTACAGCCGCGAGTCTTATTGATGCTATCATCACGCATCAAATTAATCAGAGCACTGACAATGTACCTGGTACTCCTTCTAATAACCAACAAAGGCCTGGCGATAGGCTCTTTCAGGTACACAAATAACAAAACAAAATATAATTTAAATATATTATCTATATTATTATTCTAATTGTTGGATAAATTAATAAATTTCTTTCGCATTTTTATTATTAGGGTTTCCAAAGAGATAGTCCTGCTGAGCCAAATGGTATAGCTCATAGTCCTGCCAGTGAAAATAATCCTGTAAATAGTGCAACTGGAACGGCACCTAGTATTGGCAGTGGAAACAAAAATGTTACTCTTGGAGAACATATTGAACACATTGTCGCAAAAGACTATGGACCTCCATTATCATCTTACCGACCTTATTCAGGGTAAATCCTTTTTCTAAATGTGTCTTGAACATTTTATTGATTTAGAGATGGGAGAGGGTTAAACTTTCTCAAATTACAATTTATTTGAAATAAACTGATACATGTAGACCAACATTCTTCAGTCTTTTCAAAATTAATGTCGATTAGCTTACATCAAAAGAGGAAATAGACAGAGGCGAAATAAAGAAAGAAAAGAAAATAATTATCTTTAATACAAATTATACAGATAAAGCCTCTAAAACTCCATTTTAATGATAAATAACATTGTATATTAATTTTTATATTGTCTGTGCTAGATATCAACATTCTGATGAACAATGGAAAAGAAGAAAAGGACTAGAATCTGATTCAGTAAAGTCAGAAGACGAGCGACAAATAATACGTGTGGCTCAACAACAACAACAACAACAACAACAACAACAACAACAACAACAGCAGCAGTCCTCTCAACCTGTTGGAAAACAACAATTCCACACCGTGGAACCAGTTTCACCGCCGGAAGCCACGACAAATCCCTACGCACGACGCTTCTATGAAACAAGCACTGCCACAACGACTTCCGGGACCCCATCCAATAAACACAGCCTCTCTCCTCTTGACTATGTAAAAAATAAAATCGTCGAGGTAATGCGGACATCGGAAGATGATAAAGGCATTAATGTTGAACGTAATGGTAGTGGCGGTGGAGGTTCTGAAAAGGATGACAAGCCAAATGTTGAAAGTCCTGCTGGAGGGGATGTTGTCCTTGACGAAAACCCTAACCCTCCCTCTAATCAACCCCCTGTTCAAGCACCGACAACATTCTATCCTTTTAGTGCACTTGGCGTTCACACGGGACCTCCTCCTGCGCCACCGCCCTCTTCGTCAGCCACAGCATCGTTGCCAAAACCTGAGCAGATGCAACCTGAGCCTGCACCTCTCCTCTCCGCGCAATACGAGCCTCTCTCCGACGAGGACTGATGCAACGATGTTCCCATTTACTCTTCCAGAGAGTCTTGAACTCGCAATGCCAATTTATATTTTATCGATAATGTTTTATTTATTATTTTCTTTTCTTTTTCTTTTTTTTCTTTTTTTTTTTTTTTTTTAATTTGGGACGCGTTTTAAAGCTAAGCTTATTGAGCAAACACTTTTTTAATTTCAGTTTTAAAAGCAGGACCTGAGAAATCATAATTTAGTTGCAAGAATTTCATATTAAACTCTGTGCATTCGAAGCATTTGGTTTGACAAAGTAATATGACGTTTGTGATTTGTTAATTGGGTCTGGAAGTGATAATACGAATAATAATAATAATAATATAAATAATAATGGTAATATTAATAATGGTAATAATAATATTTATAATAATAATTATTATTATTATAATATATAGTTGTCATTAAGTGGGAAATAGAAAAAAATTTTAATTCGAGGTTTTTGATTATTGAATTAATATTTGATTCAATTTTTAATAGCTTTATTATTATATAAGCCGAATTATGTATTTTGTTAATAGATTTTTTTTCTACAGTAATATGATGAAACTTCTCTTCATTATTACTTTTTAAATTTTAATTTTTAAAATCATTCGGTTTTAATAATTATCAACATAAGATTTTAAAAATTAAAATATTCATTTTCATATTAAGGAGTTTACATTAATGAAAATTACTTTGAGGTATATAAAAAAGATATATTGATAATGTCCTCTTATAATTATAGGTATTATATTGAATAAAAAATTCTAATAAAATTAGAATCATACATTTTACATTGAAAATAAAAATTCTCATGTTCAAGACTAAAAATGTGGTACCGAATAACAAAGCACAACTAATTACTTTTTAAAAATTTCAATCACATTAAAAAACAAACGTCCCTATTTCTCATGAGAATATAAGTTTTAGCAATAATTATAACTTGATTTTTGAAAGGAGAGGAGCTTGCGCTTTACAAGACAGATGTTTCAGTGTAAATAATGTCTAATCGTTAAAACGATAACGTGTGTGCGTGTTTTTATTTGGAATGAGTGACGAGATATGTAAAGAGTCCAACGTACCAGTGTGTGAAGTGTAACCATTGATGAATAATTTAAGTCATGCGATTTATCTTTCCTTCTCTATCCCCAAAAGTTTCTTTTTCTTTTTTTTTTTATAAAGTGAATTTTAAGAAAAATGGAAATTGTAAATAATAAAATAGTATTAACTCTTACGAGCAAGTAATAATACGATTATTAGGTTAAATTATACAGTAAATAAGCTCAGAGATAGGTAACTGTAGTTAGCATTATAGTGTCTAGGAAATCACGAACTGACTAGGGAATTAAATTTTTTCCCAGAAACTTTGTTCTATTACAGCTGAGAAAAACAGCACAGAAAGATCGAATCAGTGAAGGATTTTGTTTAATTTAATTATTATCTAGATGAGAGAAAATGAAAGAGAGTGTGTGTGTGTGTGTGTGTGAGAGAGAGAGAGAGAGAGAGTTATCATTCACACGACCGCACACACACTTTTTATACAGCCTTGTTTTTATATGCGATAAAACTTCGTTATAAGCGACAATTAAACGTTATTCCCCATTTGACAAAACCATCTTTTAAATTTTAAAATTGATCGAAGACTCTCCACACTTTTCTCTACTTTTTCTTTAATTTAATCAAAGCAGACGAACAAATCCTCTCAAATTTTTCTGTGTCGTTTTAGTTATTTTTTGATTATTCTTTTTGAGTTTTTTCTATTTTACATTAGGTATCTTTATTTTATTTCTTTTTAAAGAAGACAAGGGAATAGTGTATATAATTCAGTATGTATGAAATTTGATGAGATTTGGTATCTGAAGTACTATGGTTTATTTGCAGTAAATATATTCTTAAATAATGGAGAACTTTGTGATATTAGCTTTTTAATTCAAGTATCTCCTATCGCGATTCAAGATAAAAGAAAAAAAAGGAAAGAAAATGCAGAGGGGTCTTTTTGTTGCATGAATGGTCTTCCGGTAAAAACAAAAGAAAATTAAAAAATATTTGTCTATAGTTTTGCTTCTACCTATTACTTTAAAATTTATGTTACTTTTTTAAATGTCTGTGTATTCAATTTCAATAAATTAAAAGATTTTCTTTTAGTCAATGCATTTGTCATTATTTTCAAGGAAAAAATTTTATGATATATAACTTGAAGAATATTTTGTTATAAATAAAGAGAAGAGTTCTTCAGAAGGGATGAGCGAGTCGAATTTGACATGATTATAAAACTAGATTAGAATAGAAAATTAACTGAAAACAAAAAATTACAAAATTCAGGAGATAGAGAGAGAGAGAGAGAGAGAGAGAGAGAGAGAGAGAGAGAGAGAGAGAGATAAATTTAGTGGAATAATTAATTATTCATTTAAAAAATATCAAAATTATAATTGGAATAGGATGGGGTTTTAAAAAGCAAATTTTTAAAGGCTGTATAAAGCTGATAATATTTTAAGGAAATAAACAAAAACCAAGGCACTTAAAATTTTCTCCCAATAAAGGTAACAGATATTAAACAAGCGACCATAATGTGAAAAGCTAAGAGTCGATACGATTTCAATATTAAGGACATTGTAAGGATTATTGCATTAAATTAATTAAAAAAATAACGAGCCAGCTCGTTCAACGCCTACAGTAAAATACAGGTGTAACACGATAATATTATTATCAAAAACAATTCAATGTAAATTGTTATTTTTGTTGAAATAAAAATCACCTCTGTTGTCATAGGGTATATTATTTTTTTGTAATCCTGAGATTCTTCCAAAGATGGATTCTACATCAAAACAAACAAGATTTTTTTATAGAAGAATATTCTGCTAATTCCTGACAAAAATAAAAATAGATAGTAAATGATAAATTGGTCAATAAATAAATAAAAATTACATATTCACATATGTAATCACGTAATCAAAAACTTGATAAATAAAAAGGTAAAAGCAGAATATTTATTTGCAAAGAATTATAATTGTTGAATTTTTTTACAAATCTTTTGTTCATAACAATTAAATAGAATACATCCAAGACTGAAATTTAATTTTTATATTAATAAACGAATAAAAAAAATAATACACTTTTATATCGATTCATTAACAGTAGAACAAAATTTTTTTTTCTTTCATTCTTGTACGTTTACAAATAATATTATGAAAGCTATAATTTATCTCCAACTTTAATGTGGGGCACTTTCTTTCATGTTCCTCGTGAATCAAGGACATGTCTCGATATTAATTAATGAATTGCATGCTAACAATTCTTCTAATATTATTTATATAAACCGCAAAATGTTTAAAAAGTACTAAGAACGCAAGCCAAGACAATTAATTGGCAATTTAAACCACCTAATATTAACCACAGTTTAAATAATAAAAACTTGCAAGAATGACAAACAGATTTTTAAAATATTGTTTGCGGAAAATCCAAGTCTTTTGGACAAATTGTTTTCGATTATTGTTAAGATACTTGAATGGACTTATAATAAAAAATGAAACATTAATTTAGCTTGGAATATGTTCTCAATACTTAAAATTATTTTCAAATCAGTCGTTATTTGGTTTAATACGAATTGCGATAAATGCGTGTACTCATCTACTCTTGCTCGAGGACCAACTCTTTTACCAGACTATAACTGGATGTAACTCCTATGTAAGATACACTTGATACTTTTTTAAAAAATATGTTTTCAGTAAAAGAGGACACACATACGTACACACACCCGCACACCCACCCATACCCACACCCACACACACACATGCACATAGATAAAAACATTATAAATCAGTAAATCTTTTTGGTAGTTAAACATGTGAAAAAAAATTATTTATTATCATTTTATTATTATTTGTTTGATATTATAAGAATAATTATGAGATTTGTAAAGATCTATTGAGGGCATGTGATGGAAAATGACGTAGGTGCCAATAAGGCAAATTTTCTCCGCCCTTTCACTCGTAAAATAATAAACATAGCGTTATAAAGATTGATATAAATTAATAAAATATCATCAGAATGGTCTGTCAGGTATGAATTTATTAATAATTTTTTCCAAAAGTTATTTTACAAAAGAATACGTCTTACACTTAGTTGATTTTACAGAATATTATAAAATAATTTTTGGACAAAATTATTAATAAATTCATACCAGACAGACCATTCTGATGATATTTAAGGAGTGTATACCAATTTGCATAACAATATGTTTATTATTTTACGAGTAAAACGGCGGAAAAAATTTGTCTTATGGGTCACGTGACCACCAACGTCATTTTTCATCACTCGCCCTAAAAACATTTTTTTCTAAAATGTCAAATGAACGGACTTTATTAAACTATGCATACTCTTTATAATTTAACATAAAAAATGACAATCAATTACTATTAAAAATATCGGTTATGTGTGTGGATGAGTGCGTGCGTATCTAGGTATTTCTGAATTATAAATAAAGAGAATGATTGATATCAAAGCTTCTTCAAAAGTAATTTCTTTTCTTTTTTGTTAGTGGTGCACACGCGTATTGAAGATAATTCTAATTATGATAAATTTTATCTTATTAGTTATAACGTGAATTACGCGTACGCGTCATTTTCTGACTAATTTGCTCTTCTTGTAAAAGTTGACCTCGAAATCGACTGACTTGCTCCAAAGCATCATTTAGCTGATCTCGCTGTCTAATTAAAAGCCTCTCCCATTTTTCAGCATATGCTGAAACATAAAAGATATCTTAATTTGTATCTTGAATTAAATGTTAATGTCCATTATTTCGTTAGGTCCAGTTAATATGCAACAATATCCAAGTAGTAATTAAATCACATATCTTGTACAATATTATGCAATGTTTCTTTAAACTACATAATATTATATTTTATAGAGATTTTAAACTAACGTTGGTACAAAAGACACGCATTCGCCTGAATTTCTTTTTTCACATTGAGAGATAACATTTTAAATAAATAAAATAGAACATTAAAAAATAATCCCTTCTATTAATGGGGATTTTTACTTTTTCCCAGGAATTTATTGGATATTATCTCAAAGCAAAAAGCGCTTTTAAGTTAAGAGCATTTTGGTTTAATTCAAAGTCAATGTTTAATTGTCTGAAATTAAATATAATATTTACTGGATATTTTTCGTCAATGAGAGTCCAATCATTAGCCCTTTATTCAAATACTTTCATACTGTTTTTTCGGTTAAGGCAATAAGTAAATTCAGTATATGAGACAAACATATTCTTTTGAC
Source organism: Ganaspis sp. Gsp50 (assembly GCA_011057455.1). Classification (NCBI taxonomy): domain Eukaryota; kingdom Metazoa; phylum Arthropoda; class Insecta; order Hymenoptera; family Figitidae; genus Ganaspis; species Ganaspis sp. Gsp50. Next base: position 14,227 of record WNHD01000505.1, read on the forward strand.
GCGAAATTCGTGTTCAATTAAAAAAATTCAGTTTTCAGTTAATATCCTAGATAAACAGTCACTGATGATAATGAGAAAAGGAATCTTAAAACTTTTCTTATTTTTACACCCATCAAAGTAAGAGAATTTTTGTACAATATACACGGAAAGAAATCTGATAGAATTATAGTTGATTTAATCGCCGCTGGAATGATACCATTTAGATTCTCAGTAGAAGAATTGCTCGAAATCGTACTATTTTTCCATCTAACCGGTGGAATAAGTCTACAAACAGTAGCATTTCTAATACGTACAATCTGATGGTTTTATTCTACGGGCTCCCAAATGGAATAATATCAAGCTTTTTTTATTTATTATGTACAAAAAATCTATTTTTCCTTGAAAACATTTTATATAAATACAAATACTGTAAACGAGTTAAAGTAAATAAAAAAGAATTGCAAGTTCCTATGTCACCGGTTTACCTTTTCATTGGTAACAACATCAGAAAAGCATATTACAACCTCGAAACACACCACTGAAATGCCTGTACTTCCTATACTTATTTTTCTTTATTTAAAATATTTTTTCTCTCAATAAAATAAAAAACAAACAAAGAAAACCCAAGGATTCGAACTTATTGTAACAACTCTGGTATGAAATATGTTATTACAGTTATCATATCACAGTGAAAAGAAAATCTTCCTTAAATGAATAATTATATCTAAAATTAATATACAGTTTTGAAAATAAGCAATTATTTGAAAACCAATAAGCCTTGTCTTAAAAGTGTATTGTAACTTAAAGAAAGATCTTCATTTTACAGTGATACTTTAAAGCTTTTTTAAAAAAGAAAATAATATGATGAACCGTAAAACCAATTTAAAAGCATTTTGTAGATAAATATATCAATGAAAAATGTCTGTCGCTGCCGCGGCACCACCACAAAGCTAGAAAGATTTTGCTTCAAGATTTTTTTTTATAACAACATTGTTAAAGTGTTTTATAGAAAGATATTAGTGTATACTTGAATTGATTATTACAATATCTGCAGAATTTTTGTATATCGTCATGGCTACTACAATACTGCGTACCTGCAACATTTTCAGATTTTGAGATTAACGTATAGACTTTTTTGAAAACAAAGATTTCTAATTTTTACATTAACAAAATCTTTATAGAGTTGATTAAATTTATCATTTTAAATTAATTAACCATCTTAAAATTAATAACATTCACATTCTTACCTCTACAATTTTTTTTATAGTTTAATGTCAACTGGGAACTCCTATGTAGTAAAATCTTTCAAAAAGTAGACACGAGGTATGGCAGTAGCTACGACGATGCAGTAAATATAATTGAAGCTCATTTTCAAAATGATAAATATAGTTGCATAATTAGCTTTTTTTGACAAATCAATAAGTAGTCGTTTGTAACAATTAAAAACTAGATGAGAGAAATATTTATCCTACAAAATTGTTTTCCGTAAAAATATATAGATATGTATGCAAATACAAAGCAAATTGACGCTTAAATTAAAAATATAACATACTTGATCATCGAAAGCTGCAAAAGAGTGTTGAGTATTATAGCAATCATTTCAATTGTAATTTTTCTACATAAAGTTAAAAGTTTTCATTTACTGGAAAAAGTAGAATCTGCTTTTTGTTTAGCAATTAAGTACGTTTAATAATTGCACCTCTTTACATAGAATTATAATAACTTTACAATTTGTATCAAAAGTTGCGGAACTATATAAAGTTTAGAGGCCCTTTAAAACTTATTTAGTTAACTCCCTCCCCCCCGCCCACCTTCACTTAAAAATAAGACACTGATGAATATCATCAATGAGATTATCTATTGTTAAGACTAAATGTATATTGACACTTCAATTAAAAGTTCGTGACTATGCACACTTTCAATAAAGATGGCATAGGGATATTTATAGGTTTTTAATTGTAATCTAGAACAACATTTTTCAAGCAATGTTCTTTACCAGAATATTTTAGTTTAGTTTTAGTTTAGTTTAGTTAAGTTTAGTTTAGATGTGAGAATATTTATGTGAGTAAGACACACGAGAGTTAAGACAAAATATTTAGCTGGCCAATGAAGAAGAAACTTAATATTATTAAATTAAAAGTGAGTTGTTTTTTAAAAATAATTAGTAAAATGATTGAAATAACTAGGTATTGGTTACAATTTTACTATTATATTCATGGATTAAATATAATGGAATAGATTTTTAGAAAATTTATAATTAAATTGTCAAAAAACTAGATTTATCATTAATTTAAAAGTATTTTTTCGTACCATCTGAAAATTGCTTTCTCTCAATAAGTCGTTTACGTAAAGAGAATCTCCGCATGTAGGGTGAATCAAATTTTGTTCTTTTCCGTCTCATTTCTGCAAGTTTGTTTTTGCTTTAATCATATATGTTTCCATTTTAAATAATACAAAATTGAATGCACTCAAGAATTATTGCTTTCAACTCAAAGTTGTAATCATTAAGAAAATATTATTAATAATAATAATAATAATAATAATAATAATAATTTTAATAGACTTAATAAATTTTAATAGATTTTTAATAGACTTTTTACATTTATATACTAATATAATTTTCATTTAAATTCAATGAAAAGAATATATTGTAAATATTGTCACAAAAATGAAAACAAGTTACTACATACATATTTGTAAAAACTAAACACAAATTGTGAATTTATTGTAAAAACTTGAAAAGTACTCTCAACATTTAAAATACACTTATTTAATTTGTAAATGTGGAAAATAAATCAATGAATAAACAAGTGTTATAAAACCATTGTTCTATGAAAAGTTTTAAGACTAAAGAATTTTCCTGAAAGCTGTACAACAGGTTCTCAAAAAATGAATGTTGAGATTAGTTTAATATCTACCTCTTTAACTATTAACAATTTTTGATAAGAATGAGAAATTCAACAAACTGAATTTGCAAAAAAAGAAAATTATTATTTCGTTCAATATAACTTAAAATTACCCAATTAATATAATTCTATTTATTTTTTTTTTGGGACTCATATGGAAAACGTGGTATCACGTAACTAGCTGCCAGTACAACTATAGACTATGTGGAGATACTAACCACTAAAAAACGCATCCGTTTTATGTCTTGACCAACCCCCGAAACCGTCTTGTGACTAGCCTTCGGAGGTGGCACCTTGCTCTATCGCTCTCGCAACCTTCATTTTACTCAACGGGTCTACTGCACTTTGCGGCCATCGAGAAGTTTGACCTTGATAGCATTATAGGTATATGAAGGTCACGATGAGCCGCCAATCCTTTTGGGACCGGGTCATCAGCGTTATCATGTTCTCTGGCGTAACTGTAGAATTTACGCCGTCGAACATGACCTGCCTCTCCGCATCCCACTTTGTGCAGGAGAACACCAATTAAAAAACACTGAAGAATCAGTTAGAAATTGATATAGACAAATTTTAAACATATCATTGGAAAGCTTTTGATATTTACCGTAAAATGACCCTAGATTGAAGTTTTTCTGTGATAAACAGATCAAAGACATGGTGTCATAAAGACAGGTGAATTTTTCGTTTTTGGTACATCGTTTGCTTAACGCGTCGTAATTCATGCGAGTTAATAATTAAAAATACATTTTTCTTTAGGGGTTTTCCATAAACCAGGTAGCCCTATTTTTACCACTTTTTCATACCTCCTACACTCTTCATAGGGAACATCACATATATTTCATTATCAATTCATAACAAAAATAAAAATGAACGGATAAATCTATCAATTTAAAAATTAAGATTTTAAAAATGAAAACAAAAATGATAATCAGAATCTCAAACTAGGGGACAATGTGATTCTTATTCAAATGTTTCAAATTCTAGTATTCCCTTTTAATATATTTATTAAAAGATCATTGGTGATCACTGTAAAAGTAATTAAATATAGATACTTTGATAAATTGATAAATAAATTGATGAATTTAATTTTTTAAAATAAATGAATAAGTAGAATTGGTATATGTACCTAATACATAATTAAATTCTACATGCAATTTTAATTTGCTAATAAATAATATTAATTATAATGATCATAATAATTAATATAATTACTATATGCAGTAAGAAAAGTGTATGTTTTAATATAGTTACTATGCAAAACACATGCAAATCTTGTGTTAAACAAACTTTCTCTGTTTTCAAGCTCTATCCGATTTTGAAAAATCGGATAGATTTCCAAAAATTCATAAAATAGTGTGTTGACTTAAAATTGATGTGCAACTATGCAAGGAAAAGGAAACTTTAAATTATAAACAAGTACAAAAAGAAAATAAAAATTTATAGAATTGTAACCCATAAAAGCTTTTTTAATCTCAAATTTAAAACTATTCTCATTTCACCCGAAAATCCCCTATACGTATCATCTTTACTTCATTTAAATAAATAATATTGCAGGATTTGAATGAACTTTCAATATTAATATTATTACCTTCTTGATCATAGTCGACTTCATGCGTCACAGAAAAAACAGAGTGAGCATCATTTATGAATACATTGGTACTGTCAATAACTGTTTTATGAGTGTCTAAAACTTCTTCCTCAAGCACTTGTAATGCTGAAACAGCTTCATGAAATGTGTAAAGATCTTGAGAAAGTTCTCCCTCCTGATAAAGAAAAGAAACAGTTCCAGTTAATAATAAAACATGTATGATTGGGGGTCGTCCATAAATTACGTGAGACGTATTTCGGGTACTTTTAACCACCTCCGACACATGTAAGATTTTTTACATGGTAAAATTTGAAAATTAACACGTCGTAAGAATTCATTAGACACACACACACACACACACCCCTCCCTGCCCGTCCAAGTCTTACGTAATTTATGGACGACCCCTTATAATATATGTATATCAATGTCATTTTTCTATTTATAATGATTGAGAGAATAATAATTTTTTAAGAAAACCTTTAAAAAGTGTGTCCACTCAAACTTATAAATACACATATTTGAGAAATTAAAGATTCTCATTCTGTTAGGGATACTAGAACCGCAGAGCTGATTAATACTATAATTAATGTTTGCTTTCATGCATTAAGATAGTTATGATTACCTAATGATTCAAGAACATTTTTTAATATTAAACTGATTTTTACATTTTTTACTCGTGCTTACATTGAGAGATCGTAATTGAGCCAAATCACTGTCAGATAGTACACTACTGTTTGCTTGTTCCTCTTGTATTTTAATATCATTCTGCTGTTCTTCGCCCGTAGGCGAGCTCTTTGATTCAGTTGGATCAGTCGCTGCCAGTTCTTTCACTCTATCAGCATATCGTAATGTATTGAGGGAGTGCTCACATGAACTCATACCAGGACTAATCATAGCAATCTAAAAAAAAAATAATAATAATTCTCCGACTGTAAGTAGCAAATTGATTAATACATTATTTTTATTTAAATAAATGTATCAATAAAGATGAACAACCAACCATGCATGTTTTTGACTTTTCGCCAATGAAGCTGTCTCTCAGCACCTGAGTTAATTTGCTAGCCCTAAAGGGTAAATGAGTACCTTTGCGTCCCAACGCACGGATACACTCCTTTAATGCAAGAAGAGATTTATTGATTTCAGCTCCTTCCATTCCTAAAACGAGTTATTTAATAGGTGCAAAACTTTTTCATATTTTACAACATTATTTAAATTCTAAAATATCTCATCAACAAAGTTTACTTGTTTGCCTATTTGCAGAAGATGTATCGGCTCCTCTTTCATTTCCAGCCAAATCAATAAGAGAAAATTTTCCATGGATTTTATGCATTCCCGGAGTTCGAGCTATGATTTGAAAGACTGCATGGGATCTTGAAGAATTGGAGTTGGCACTCGTCTGTCCACTAGTTCTAGCATTATTTCCATGTTGAATAAGTTTCAAAACCTCATCACACGTTTCTACCACTTTCTCGGTTAGACCGACAATTTGAACCTACATTTTGTATTATTATTATCTTTATTATTTGATACCTCGAAATCGGGTCTAAAGTTAGTCGTTTGTTTCTCGGTACAAAATAGCCTCATTTTAAGGCCCTTGTAAAAAAAGTTTCGTAGAAAACATGGAAATAAATTAACCCATCATCAGTCGGATAAGGTCGGATACCTTCGGGCCTTCATGGCGCCAATCAGAGCCCTCAGACAGCAATCTTTATCCAATTGATAATAGATTACTTTAATCAGTTGTTGTTTAATATTATACTATATTGATTCATTAAGTTGAATTTAAATTAAAAGAAAAATTTCCCTGAAGAAAGCGTATTTTTGAGGAAAAAAATATGCTAGAGAAAGATGTTATTCAGTATTTCTAAAAACTTCTTGTATACATCCATTTCTAAATTCTTATGAGTGTAATAATTAATATCTCTACTAAATTTGAGAAAATGACGTCCAGAAAAGAGCGTTATACACACATTTCTCGATATTCGATTAACAATTGGTGCCTATACTTTTTAGATGAAAATGAGTTGATTTAGACTATTTTTGAAAAATAATTGCACCAAGTTGCAAACAAAATTAAAAAATACATCTACATTAAGAAGAAAAATGATAAAGAAAAGTAATTTAAAATCTTGCATAAATATTGTTACCTGCTGTTTTCCATCTTCAAGAACTCTCAATTTTTCCTTATCTGCCAAGAGATCAAAAACCTTTCCTGAATAGATTTCAAAAAAGCTAGCAGAAATGACTAAATTTAGAGGTCGATACTTGGGTGATTTCAGGTACTTGAAAACATCCTTGGTAACCATAGCATAAATTCCCTTTTTGCAATCTTGAGTCTTTCCATTAAAATCTCCTCCCATAGTGTGCGTTTTTCCACTACCAGTTTGCCCATAAGCAAAGCATGTTGCCATTCCACCCTCAAATATCGTTTGAACCAAAGGCTTGGCTGTATATTTGTAGACAACTTCGTTTGTACAAGTTTCATCAAAAGCATAATCAAATCTAAAGAGCTGATTTTCCAAGTACTTGGTTAAATCAACTTTTGCTTTCGGTTCATGAACTACTATTTGATCTTTGCTGGGAACACTAATAACGTCCACTTCTTTTCGATTCTGCTCTTTTTTGTTTAAAGGACGTTTCCTCACACAAACAGTAATTTGATGATCCTCAACTGTATCTGTTTCTCGCAGGGGTCTGAAGTCTATACTGTTTTGGTATTCTCTGAAAAAGTAAACTGCATCAGAATGCGACTGAAAAACTTTGTCCATTTTATGTTTCGAGATAATAGCAGTTCTTTTTTCAATAGATACAAATTTCCTGTTTTTTACTAGTTTACTGTTGAGAAACCGAAACAGAAATAACTTGAGATAGAACGTCTCGAGTCCTTCCAGCAGTACTCATTGTCAATTAAAAACGTTCAGTCTCTTTGTAAAAATATCCCTGGATTAAGGTACAAATAAAGTGTAATAATTGCCATGAAAATTTAAACTATTTTTTTGAATTTAAAAGTTAAAGAAAAGCTTGTCAGTTATTTTTAATGATAAAAAAAGTTATCCTAAGCACATCATTTTACGTGGGATGTACACACTGAGAAAAAAATACTTGGTTGAAAAAAGTTGGGTGCTTTCAGGAATTTGGACTTGATGTTTCAATAATAACATATAATGTAACATTTTAAGTATTGCTTTTGTGTGAGTAATATAAATTTCACAGTATGTACTTTTGAACCAATAAAATTAGATTTCAACAACATTTCAATAACCAATAAAGGCGTTATGTATTTTTTGAACGGCCTCTTTAGAAAACTACAATTATCTTTGAAAATAAAATTAACAATAACAAGCCATTTTATGCAGACGCATACGAATACTTCAATAAGTCTTTTAGATGTGATGTCTCCCCTAACAGAATACAGTACACAAACTAATTCTAAAAACAAATGTATAAATGAATATTTTATATCAAACCTAATCATAGCTAAAAATTCCCAATTAGGATTCCCTGCATCTAGATTCATGAGAGCTTCTTTTTCTTCTTTAAGTTCGGCTTGTCTCTGTCTTCTCTCTTCTCTATTTTTCTTAAGTCTTTCAACTTCTTTAACGACATTGGACCTTCTACCCCTACCATTTTCCAAAACTTGTGTTGCTTGCTGTTGTTGTTGCTGCTGTTGGACTTGTTGTTGTTGTTGTATTTGCTGCTGCTGCTGTTGTTGCTGTTGATTTTTCTTTTGCTGTTTATTAAGTGCAGCATTAGAAACGTTAAATGTCGGATTTACTGTTGGTGTAGGAGGTATATTTTCCATTTCTCGACGTCCAGTCAAACTCGATATTGTGTCACCATGTCCATTTACAGAAGTAACATGTGGCATAATATTTGTTGGACGGCTAGGTTGCTGTCTAGTTCTATTTACTCCAGCTGGAAGAAAATAAAGAGTTTTCATTATATACTATAAATTTGATATTTTTATAGTTAAATGATTTTTTAATTGACAACTTTTGAGAACATGTCCGTGTGTGTGTGTGTGTGTTCAAACTACGTATCGACAAATATCTCAGAGACCATAATAGTTTGATAATGATTTTTTCATCAAATTATAGGTCTTACAGGGGGACAAAATGTAATACGAGCTTCAACCCGATAAATTCATCGTTTAATGAAAATTATAGCCGAATTCTATCTAAAGCTATTTACTTTTTAAAACCCGCAAATTTTGAAAAAAATAGTTTTATTATATATGTATCTCTTGCATTTCTAAGAAAAGCTAAAATGCAAATATGTCAAAACTGAATAAATATGACTACTTTATATTACCACCAAATTTTCGGTTTTGAATTATCAACTTTTCAGGACATTTCTCGATACCAGGACTCATAAAAAATATTTTTAAAGACTTTAATATCTTAACGGATATCTCAAACACCACAATAGATAGAACCATGATTCTTCTAAAAAATTGTAGGTCTAGAAGGAAGACAATAATATGTGATATAAGTTTAAATTTCATTAACCAGTTTTATTTATAGTTTGCACGTTTAAAAATGTTTTAAAAATAATTTTTATTATTCTTTATATTTTTGTATATAATTAAAAAGTAAATAAATTATAATTATGTATACCTTAAGGTACACACACACACATATATATATTTATTTATTTAATATTATATTTTAAAAATGAATTTATTGATTTATTATTGAATATGGCTAGTATATCAAGAGTTATCCACATTTAAAAAATTAAAGAAGCTCAAATTCTCAACTTTCTATGCTTGCAAATATCATGGAACCCACTAGTGATGATTGTTTATTTAACATAATAATAACAACGTTCAACAACAACAACAACAACAACAACAACAACAACAACAACAATAATAATAAAGTAACCTCTATGAAGAAGCACTGCGTTCATAAGAAGAAAAAAAATATTAAATATATTTTAAATAAACGTTAATATAAATAATATTGAGAAAGTTTCTTTTTTTCAAGAGTCTTAAAATGCTAACAAAATATCGTCACCAATTCGTAGGTATTCCATGGATAAATTGCAATGTCATATTGCTATATACATATGAACAGAGAAGAACAAGCAGTCTCACAGATATGATCTTAAAAATATATTTTTTAGAATCCTATATAGTAGAAAAAGTAAAGAAATGAAATTAATTTGCGATAAAAAATTGATATATACATATATTAAACAATTAAGAGAAGACATAATGAATGTATTATTTACATGCTTTTAACTTTTTGTTTATATGGTCTATATACGTCTCGATTTACTTAATTTGATAGGATGCAATTGTACACTATACAATGATAAAACAAAAATGCTGAAGCTCTTACCTTTCACAGAGATACTCGCCCTTGTAGAATGCTAAAAAAAGTGGAAAAATAAGTACGATATATAATAAAACAAGAAACAGATAAATTCTTGAATAAAATTTTAAATAGAAAAAGAGAAATGTCCAACAAATATTTTATAAGAAATTTGAAAGTATAAAATTTATCGACAATAAATTAGTGAAACATATTGCATTTAATGAGGAGAGTGTTTGATAATCAAAATGTTCATCTTCATTGAGCTTAATTTTAAAGATGATATTTTAAAACTAATTAATAGTAAAAACAGTCTACAGAATCTATTTCACTATTTATTAGAAATTGATACGTTTTATTTAATTGCAACCAACTTTATATTCCCATCAAAATGTATGTTTTGTGTAAACAATGTTACTAATTGTCAAGTGAAATCAAAAGTACCAAGAATCATCATATATTTCCTTACAAACTCTGCCTTTCAATTGAAGTTTAATGCATTTCTTCCTCTTTGTCGTTATAATCGGAAATTATTAAAAGGTAGGTAGCTGCTACACCTTGGAAAAGCTCCAATAATTCAAATAACTTACTTATTATTTTGCTCGTGTTTTAATATGTATATATGAAAGAAATCAATTGAAAAATGAAATATTTTATAAGATGCAACAGCAAACTTGTGATTCAAATTGGCGACGGATCTCGGAAACAATGTTCATATTATACAATACGAACGCTCTTTACATGTTAATTTCTCAAATTTGTTTAAAAACAAGAACAACTTCTCTCTAAACACAAGAAAGAAAACATGATAAACCCCTTTCTAAGGTAATTTACTACTGAAACAAACAATAAGAGGGTAAAATACTACTCTACTGCCAGCTCATCTTATTCAAAGTTAAGATAGTTTGTAAACATTTGAAAAGACAAAAATTTATTTTAAATTAAAACAAAAAATTAAATATTAATTTTAAATATGGCAAGTAGATATCAGTATACATTAGAAACTTGTTTATTCGGAATAATGTTTGCTAAAGATCATTCAGATGTCGAAAAACCCGGCTAACCAAAAGATTGAGAAATAATAAATTCTCAAAACTCATCAAATCGAAATTAATTTTAAAACTATAAAAACAATATAAGGGAAGATGGGGCAAAACCGGGTACCTTGTTTACAAAAAATCTACTTTAAAAAGAAATGTCATAAACCCTAATATTTCTTTATTGGATATTTGACTAAGAAAAAATGATGATAATTAATAAAAAAAAATTTTTTTTAATCATTTAAACCATGCTCTTCAAGAAAATTCAAAGTACCCGGTTTTGCCCCACTCACCCCTAAACCTCTTAAAACCTGAGTGAACTAAAATTTATGTAAAAGAATACTTGACAAATCTTTGTAAAAAATCAAAATAAAAGATTGAATCTTTAAAAATAAATAGAATCTTAATCAATAGTCATAATAAAATGTGCTCCAGATAATCCGCGAATCCGGAAAACTGAGGTCCAGAAAAGTGAATTTCTACTGTAAATATGGACCGCACTGTCAGTCAAGCAATAATAAACAAGCTGTTTCGGAGAAAAAAGTAAAATCTTTTAAAAAGGATTAGACTGATTACCCCTTAAAAGGGTAAAATATTTTATTATTATAAAGTTGAATAATAATTTGTGATATTTTTAGTGAAAATAAAAATGTTTTATTTAAATTTTCCATTGCAGAGAGTAATTAAATATTTACATTTTGATTATTTCGAAATAAAATAGAATAAAATAGACTGCTATGAAACTTTATTTTACATAAATTTTCGTTTTGCAATTATAAGGAAACTTAAATGTTTTCCAACAATAGCCAAAAGTTTTAGTTTTTAGACGAAAACAATAAATGTGTCCGGTTTTAGTTTTTAACCTAAATAGTTTCAAACATCAGATAAGGCGGAGTATTAGTTTTCGCCCAGAATTACTACTTTTCCAGAAATGTTGAATTAGCCGTGTTTTCACACTTGTTACAAAATGCTTTTTGAAATAATATTAACTTTGTTTTAATTACAATAAATCAAAATATTCATCAAGAATAAATCATAAAAAAAAATTTAATTTTTACTTGAGCTTCTCTGAACTTTGCGGAAGAGAAGGGGAGAAGAATAGGGGGGGGGGGGGGGAGAAACAAAACCTTCCTTGACGTTCGAGTTGACGTTACATGGGGGTTGTTAAAATGTTTATAATTAACATTATGTAATTTGTAAACATCCCCTTAATGCACATGGCCTCGTAATTTTGAGAATAAATAAATTGTGTCGAGTGCATTAAATAGGATCAAAATATGATTAGGTACTTATTACGCGTTACCGAAAGTCGAGATGAAACTCGAACTGGGAGCGTTGAAGAAGTCAGGCCGTTTATTGTGTTTTCTTCCTGATTTGCCAAATCATCGAGATCATCATCATTATCATCATCATCATCATCATCATCATCATCATCATCATCATCATCATCATTATCTTCTTCGTCAGATGAATCCTGCTTTTCATTAAAGTTTAAAACCAAAATACAATACCAATAGTGTGTATTAGATTTTCGTTTAAATTCGTCATTCGGTTTCCAAGATTGATCCGCAGTATTGTTGATAACAAGTATCCAAGATAAGAGAAGCAGCGTCCATACAGAGAATATATGATTTTAGGTTAGTAAGGAATAATTGAAATGCTTTTTTAGATAGACTTTGCAAAAATAAAGGAATATGCCATTGTTTTGTTTTATTTTCTTGTTTATAGAATTTAATGTAAATGTGTTAAAAAGAATGGGAGCTAAGTAATAAAATTATCTAATTTTACAGATACAGCTCTTTAATAAACATATGTCTACGTCATTTTTCTTCCCCTTTTACTCAATAATGTTGACGGTTTTATGTTAATATGGGTAAAACAAGTGCTTCCAAGACACTGTATTTATGGATCTAGGTGTACAATTGTACATGCTCTGCGATCTCTTTTGTAATTAAATATATTTCATAAGAATGATATTTTAAATAGAGGTTGTATATGTGTAGACTTTTCAAATGTAGATTATGAAATACATACATGCTTTTTTTAAATTATGTACCTTAATTGTGCATAATGGAATAAAATCTACAATTCTCTGTACCTCAAAGAAAAACAAATACTGGAACATGTTGTGACATCCGGTTAATTTAATGAAAATTATACACATTCTATTCAGTATGCAAATTAATAAGACAAAATAGGTTAAAAGTGTTGTCAAGACAACCAGTAAATAATTTTTCATCTTGGCTGTGTGTAGTATATTAAATCAGTCGATAAACTAGACTTACATTTCTTATGATAGAAATTAATCGAACATTAGTAACAATATTGAAACTTATAAGAATTAGAAAATCTCTAGCCAAGTGTAATCAAAATTTTAGGATATTATTAGAAATTATATTGTTAATATATAAGGCAATTTAAAAATTCTCACCCTTGCTCTAGACGTTGCCAACATGTAATCATTGACTTGAGTAGTAGTGGGTGGAGCCATATTTTTTGGATTTAACTCAGGGTTAAGGGCAAGAATTGTATCAATCTCAACCTAAAACATAAAGTGCTTTATAAAAGTCCGGCATATTTATACTTTTTACATATTACATTTCTCTGAGTGTGGTGATAAATAAAATAATGATTTTGTTTTTTTAATACGAAATTGATGATATATACTAAAGTTGAATAAAACAACTTTGTCCAACTAGTAAGGCTTGACATTTAATACTTGGATGTAAATTCGGACGTCTTATTGTTTAAATATTTTTTGCTGCTGTCAATAATTCTACTTCTACGTTTAATAACTTTAATTTATAGCAAAATGTAACCATCAAAGGAATTCAAGGACTTGAAGGAATAGGAGACAAATCTATGAATTTTTCAATTACTAGGTTTTTTCGTCATGTCCAAGTGCTGGTATTAATTTCGCTCTGTAAAAGCACCAGAGCCTTGTGTAACACGTGCCATGAAAAAGAAGCGCTTTAAATTGTTCAATTAATGCAATAAACAGTAGATTTCTGATAACCACAACTGACTACAGTATACAAGAGGTTGTGAGCAGGTGTCACTTATCTTTCTGCACACTTTGCGTCAAGTGTGCAGAAAAGTAGACAATTTTTTTGTGCTCCTTTTACACACAAGTAAAGTGCCACTTTACCTGCAGGTGTTACAAAAGAATATTTTGCAAATACATTAAATAATTTTTCAATGGCAAAAGCAGCCAACTGTGAGTCGCATGTTTAAATCACACATTTTAAAAAGAACATTTACCTCTTTCCCTTTAGTTTCACCTCTTTCAAACCATTCTACGGTAACACTTCTTAAGTCCCAATTAACACCAGAAACAATTGCAGAATGAATACGTCCTGAAAAAACGTAATATTTAACAAAACTAAATACAATAATAATATAATAACACTTTAATTAAGTCTAATGACTTGAATCTACTTCTTATTAATTGATATTCAAATAAGGATTTGTAATTAAATTATCTAGTCTTTTTTTAAATTCAAAATAAAAGAAAAGACGGGGATTAAAGGCAGAACTTAATTGAAATTCTTGTTCAAAGAAAGAGGGTAACACTTGATGTGTATAATAATATACGTCAACATATTTGATAATATTGGTATTTTAGTTGATAAGTCCATAAATGGTCAGACAGTGTGCGTTCAGACTTGACTGCCTCCGTTTCTTTCTTTATCTCATAGATATGTCACGTTAAACTGCTCTTTTTCAAGGACAAGAAATTACTTAAGTTTTGGTTTTCATAGCAGTCAGTGGACAGCATGAAAAATTACATATTAAAATGCCACTTTTAAAATTACTATAAAGTAAAAAAAACCACACACAATAACAAACTACCAAAAACTCATATTTGATTTTCAGATTGAGAAGCATTCTGTGTTAAACACAGTGAAACATCAAGGATAGCGACATTTACTTTGAGTAAAGATTTGTGAGCAAGCTATATATAGGTCAATATCATTTTGGTAAAGGTGCTCTAGAACTGTGTACTAAATTATAAAAAATTAAGACTTGGTTAAATCAACTTAAATAAACAGTAGGTGACATGCATGTCAATTCACAATAGGATAATTTTTAAATAAACTTAACCCTTTGCAATATGGTGGGACGATGAAGGTCCCACCTTTTCTTTAAGATTTTCTACAATTCCAGTTGATAATTAACATACACCCAATACTATAAAATTATGGAAATATTTTTAAACTTCTTCAGTAAATTTTCCATTTCAAACTATGGTTATCAGATACAATATTATTTTTAGTTTCGGAGAAAAAGAATTTTAAAATAGCGAAATTGGTTTTATTTGAAAAAAGATTAAATTGCTACAAAAACAATATTCTATTCTAACCAGTGATTCGAATGTTAAAAATCATAAATTATTATTCTATTTTTCCAAAAATTACAAATTCAGCAATTTTTACAAAATTTCGGGAAATCATTTACAATAATTCTTGAAAATAAATTTTTTATTAACTAATACAGTCAAACGTTTACATGGCGGAAAATTTTGGAGCTGTCCGCCATATAGAGGTCCCATAAATGTGTCATTGGACTTTGTTTGTCAGTGACTGTCGCCTTTAAATTTCACATTACTCACACAGCCGTACAGGGAGAAAAATTACAAGTGAATTTTACCTAATTTAGTTAAGTGAAATTTATTAACATAACTTAAGTACCTAATATTTACCTAACGTTTGTATATTACTGAAAAAATTTGTATATTTGTATATTTGTTTGTATATTCTGAAGAAAATAGTTAAGTATAATTCACCTAACCTATTAGGTAAAGTTCACTTAAATTATTAAGCGAATTCTACTTAAGTACTTAGGTACACGGAAAGAAAATTCTAAGAATTTTTCTGAGTAAAATCGGGGAAAAATTACCGTGCTCTCTAGTAATGTGATCATAATATCTTAGCACTGGAA
>WNHD01000506.1:0-50654 GCA_011057455.1 Ganaspis sp. Gsp50
AAGCTATACCTGACAATATACTTCTTCTCTTTCTAACTAACCAAACCTCCAGCTCTGGACATACAGACTGCAGTATTTCAATTGTACATTATTATATGTTTTTTAATGTTAACGATTATGTTTATTTTTTTTATAAGAATAAATAAATCATTATTATTTATTGTTTGATTATTTCAAAATACAAACTTTTATACGTTAAGAACAATAATTACCAAATACATTTTTTAGAATGAAATGCCTTTCTCAGAGTAATGATAATGTGCCCAAAAATATCTGCAAAATAAATTAAATTTAAGAAAAATTGAAGATATTTGTTAATAAAAAAAATATTCTTTGAGATATTAACATAATTGATGAAAAGCAATAATTCAAAGTTTTGTTTACTCAACTATATTTTTGTAGCACTTTTAAATTTGATTCCTTTTTAACAACATTGCCTGTTAAGACTGGCACAATTCGTAGTTGGCTTTACGTTATTGCATTGCATAAATTTTGGATAACATTTTCCTTTTCCGTCATCGCACGGAATCATATTTTTATCAGAAGCCCTAGAAACTATTGGATAAACCATACAATCACTGTTTATAAGAATTATTATTTAAAAAATAAACTATTGGTATTTTCAATTTCTTTGTCTTAAGCAGTTACTTATTTAGAAACGCAGTTATTTTATTTTTAAACTTTTAAAATACTCTGAATAAAAGTACTCTCTAAATCTAAATTAGTTAAATATAACTAATTCAATAGTAAAAAGTCAGTGAGATTCAATTAGTCAAATATAACTAATTATTAGTGAAAAATAACTAATTTTTTAGTCATATTTAACTAATAAATTAGTTATTTTTTACTAATAATTAGTTATATATTTGACTAATTGAATCAGTGACTGACTTTTTACTATTGAATTAGTTATATTTGACTAATTCAGATTTAGAGAGTAATTAAAAATTGGTATTAACAATTGTTTCTTCATAGATGGAGTTTTTTAAAAATTATTGTTGCAACAAATTTCAAAACGAATCTTTTAAAACATCTATTTTATATTTCAATAAAAGGTAAACAATTTTACCTGTTTGTAGTACTGCCAGGGAAGCAACAGTTACTATTAAGAATAAAAATTTGATAAAATCCATCCTGAATTCAAAAAATAATTTTGTTGTGTAAATTTTATTTAATTATTCTTCTGAATAATAAACGTGTGCTATATATGCTGCTTGACTGGCTAATGCTGATAAATTATTTAAATATTTTTCTAAGGCCAGCAATTCCGACTTTCGAGGTCCACTTTTTAGACCATTAAATGATAAAAATATAATTACACTGTATTCTATATTATTATAGTAAGATAAATAATTTTTATCTATTTCGTAAATGTTTTTAGATATTGGGTTCTAGTTTAAGTGCACTAAATGCACTTTTCCAATTTATATGCAAAAATATGTAAGAAACAAAATAGATTTGATTAAGATTTATAAAGAGAATTCAAAAAATTAAAATTGATAAATTAGGAATAGAACTTTTTAGGAAAATTTAAAGGAAAAAATAATAGAAAAGAATAAAGAAGATTAAAAAAGAATAAAGAACAAATTTGAATTTCTATTCTGAAAAAAAATGCGTGCACGTTTTAATAAAAATTGCTTACATATTTGAAAATATTTTCAACAATTTTGAGTGCCTGATGTAAACATGGAAATAGAGAGTATCGAAAGTAAGACGTGAAAATGATCGCCATTCAATAACGAACCGGATTTTCTCCTTATTTAGTATTATGTCGTATGTTTCGGTTCTTGGTCCACGAGACCCTCGCAGATATGTGTCGCTGACTTTCGAAATGCAAGCCTGAGTATCAGAAACCTGTAAAATATAACGTAAATAAATTCGCAAGTACCGAACATAATTTGCGGACGTCGACCCCCTTTTTCAAATTTGGTAAAACCAGGTCCATCATATTTCACTTTTTCCTTAATACGGAAGCGTTTATCGATCATGACCAAGCACTTAAATTATTCTTATAAAGCAAAAAGCTATTAATTTGAGATTTTCACTTTTGTCTCATTTCTTTTAAGATTCAATTTCTAAATAAAAAAATTAGCAATAGTCCAAAATCGCACATTTTGAATACTTTCTCATTATTGATGAGAATGTAAAAATATAGTCCCTAAAAAGTTTATTATTTTATTTTTATTATTTTTTTACCAAGATAGCACGTAAGTTTGTGGCAAACTTATTATTATTATTGCTATTATTATTATCAATAATTTTCGATATAAGTTAGTTATGAACAGAAAAGGTAGTTGCTTAATTGAAATTTTACGAGAAACGAAAATATCCGTGATTGATAATAACTTTTCTGTAGAATTATCATTTTACTTTTAATTCAGGTTGCTGAGTTTTAAGTGTGCAGTAAAAGAAAAGTACTGCTGTAAATAGATCAGATGAAATTTGAGAGAAGTTATGACTTTCTAATTATCACTGTTAGAAAAATTTATGAACTATGCTCAGTAAATATGTACTCATTATTTCATAAGCTTGTTAATTTTTACATGTGCAAAATCTAGTCTTTTGACACACTACACGACATTATTGGGATAACTATTTTAATCACTTCCAATTTAGTTACTTTCTTATATGCGAGTTTAAATATAAATCCTACTCGTCAATTGCGGTTTAAAATAATCCAAATTCTGAATAAAATGAGACCGAGAAGAAATTTTTTCGATAATTTTTAAAGCAGCTATTGAGAAAATAGTAAAACTGACAATATTTTCTAACGTTGCCTGGAAATGTTGCATAAACATTGCCAAAGTGTTTAAAGAAAGGTTGCTGCAATATTACAGCAACATCGACAGGATGTAGCCAATCAAAGACGAAAATAATCTAAAAAAAACTCCATTTTAATATTATACAAAAAACTTGAGAATATTTGAATTAATAATGTTATCGCCCTCCCCAGGGTTGTGCTGTGACTCGTTATTTATTTGAGGTTTTTACGAAAAAATGCATGGTATTTTACACAGGTAAATATGTTACCCTCCACCCCTAAAAAATAATACGTATGTAAATTTATGTTACAAACTTATGTACATACGTAAAAGAACTAAAGTTTGTTGGACTACCCATCCCTGCATTTCGTCTGCTTGTTGCCACGCTCAGTTCTACGCGTTACTTTCAGACGATAAAATTATTAAACATCAACGGACATAATCAACTTTCATCAAGTTTCTTTATACAATATTGAAATAGAGTTGTTCTAGATTATTTTTGTCTTTGATTTATTAAAATCGGTTTGGCAGCTCAAAAATTATAACCATAATTTGTTAGAGGAGGTTATATTAGAAAAATGTTGAAAGAAAGATAACTCAATTTTCGGTCTCCTTTTAATAGAGATTTTTTAAAAAATGTTACGTAATACGTTGAATAGGACAAAGATTTGCATCTTTCTTTGAAATGTTGATACAATATTTTGTAAATATTTTTTTATGAACAAATTAGAGTTTAACCTTATTTTCACTTTTTTTATTTTTACAGTATAATAAGTTCCTATATAGATTCCTATATCGGGATTTTTGACACGAATGTAAAGAAATTTTTTTTTAAAAGAATTTATTGGAGTTTTAAAAAAATCCACCCATTTTCACTATTTTCTAAATAACTTCAATAATAATTATCGAAAAATATTCACAGTTAGGTTTACATTTGTTTAAAATTTGAATATAGTTTTAAGTCAACTAAAGAGTAATATTTTTGTATCTAAATTGCAAACAATTTTTTTTTGTACATCAAACTTTATATGGTTTAAAAACTTTCTCAACAAGGAAATAATTATATGACTGAAATTAAAATTCTTGGAGGCAAGCGTCCTATTCTGGGTCCAAAATTGACAAAAAATTGATAACAATTTTCAATAATCGGCCCTTTATAGATTAAAACCGCAAAACTGTTGCTCTTTTTTATAGTCAAGCACTACACATCTACGTTTAACGATTTTCTCGCTTCATCATCCATCATTAGATTAACCGCACATATATTATAAAGATGATTCGAAACAATTACATTCGATCCGACATTTATGCCCATTTTATGGAAAAATGCCTCGGATGATTGTTTTAAATTATACTCTATACTTATGTACATTTATACCGGATATGATGATGCATGTTGATTATTTAGCACCGCAAGTTTGTTGCACCATGTTTTGTAAATTAAACTCGAGATGCTTAACACGTTCCACGTCGCGCACAAAAAGTTTTAATCGCTGTCGTCCATAACGGCACTGCATGTATACCTGTACAAACTAGTCAAAAATTACTGCAATGAAAATCAACTACACACAAAACCGGTAATTTGTGCGTTAAGAAGTTCAAAATTTTTTACCTGCAAATAAGTAATTTTCATAATACAAGTAAAAAATGAAGCAAAATTGCATTTTTTTCTCCATACAAAGTAAATGGATAAATTGTATTATTAAGAACTATGTTGCCTCTAATCGTTATCTTACGAAAGTTTGACTAATTTGCATAGCGAAGGAGAAATTGTTCTTTTTATTATTCAGTTGCTTAATAGAAAAATATTTAGCGCTTGTAATATAGAAAAATGTGAGAAAAATATTTTACAAGATTAATTTTTGACGATTTTTTATTCATTTTTTTTCTTTTTTCTTTTTTTTTATTATTGTGTGTACAAAATTTTTTGTTTAAAAAATTTCGGCCTTGACGTTTAGTTTTAAAGAGAACCAGCACTGGAAGTACATTAAATGAATAGAATAGGATTAAACAGTAACTGGGCTTATCACGTTTCCATTTTGGAATAAAGGAATTCAAAATTTTTAACTGCAAAAAATTATTGCCAAGTCATATTTCTTTTTTTCAAAGAATGCACCCTAGAACCCTCTAGATCCGCTCCTGATTCAAACTTTTTTTAAATAACTTTTTAACAATTGTACCCTAATTTTGATGCAAAAAATAGAATGTAAAAATTGAGATATTGGTTACGCAAGGTTCGGTAACAACTCATGGATAATAATCGATGAACGTTTTTCTGATTGGATCGTAAAATTTCCAGCAATTATATAATAATATAATATAAAACAAAAATTTTTTTTTCATTGAGAAATTATTGGTAAATTTAACAATAAATTTTGTGAATTAAATTTGGTAAAAATGGTATTATTGTATATCTTAAAAATAGATAGTTAATGAGTGAATTAGTAAAGAATTTTTATTAAGAGTAGTAACTTTTTTTCTAGTTTTTCTGATTCAGAAGATTTACTGCCGACCTCTTCTTCTGGTTTTTTAAAAATAGAATCCATTCATTCACAACAATTACTTCATTTTCCGCATTATCGTTTACATTTGCATCAGTATCTAAAATTAAAACATTGAATAATAACAGTACCGTTGGAAAACACTTGATTTAAACGCTAAAAAAATTTGACAGTATACATAAACACTGGTAAATCCTTTTATCGATATATTTGAATGCTTATAAAATTAACAAAAAGAAAGGGTCCTTCTTGGAATGTAGTTCATAGAAGATTGTTTTAAAAAGATTATTTTCCCATTTTTCTATCTTCTCACTTTAAATGACTTCGACACGGTACGAACTCATTTCACGTTTTCGTTTATAACTCAAAAACTAATAAACATTTTGCAAGTTTTTTGGTTTTGAATGAAAGGAAAAATTCCCGAGATTATGACCACAAAGTTTAAAAAATTTTCACTGATGGTAAAGACTTGTAAATGAAAGTCAAAATTCCAAAGAAATCCGAAAAATGAAAAAATCTAAAATATTTCGTGCGTGGTTAGAACATTTTCTTATATTGAAACATTTTGAATCCGGATTCTCTGCGAGTTGTTTATTCTTGTGCATTGTGGAAGTATAAAGCGCTTGAGAAATGATCGAAAAGCAGGTGGTCTTTCTCATGACTATGAATAGCGTATTTGCCAGGGAAAGATATCTCGTCACTTTTGCTTTTCTTCCCAGTTCGAGACTTGTTTTGTCGGAAGAGTCTTCTAATCACAAGGTCTTTTATTACTGCCAAGCTTATATAAAGCTTGCTAAGCTAACGTTTAACAGCTGTGATTATGATTTTTTTAGCCATTCCTCGACATTCTCCTTCCATTTTAATATTTTAACTTTAAGACCTCACTTGCTGTGCATATATAATTCGAATAAACTTGAGTGGTACGTGCTAGACCTAAGTCACAAAAATTCAGAAAGGAAATATATGTAGCATATAAAGCTAGGGTGAACGCTCTACAGTGAATGGCTAATTGAAGCAAGTAAACTATTATACATATAGACACGGATACGACTTGAATAACTTTGCATACGTTTCTGCAAAAATAAGAGTGTTTAGAATTTTTATTCTTAATTTGCAAGGCTAATTTTTACA
Source organism: Ganaspis sp. Gsp50 (assembly GCA_011057455.1). NCBI lineage: Eukaryota > Metazoa > Arthropoda > Insecta > Hymenoptera > Figitidae > Ganaspis > Ganaspis sp. Gsp50. The sequence continues at coordinate 6,395 of WNHD01000506.1, forward strand.
AACGAATTTTAATTTTCCTCTTGTGAATTTAAAACACCAAACGAACGCTAAACCAAAGAAAACGCGGAATTTTCGATGAAAATTCGCAATTTTATATTCCATATGGATTCTCTATGAAATGTGGGACTTCTATTTAGAGATTTACGCTTCTGGACATTTTAGGACAATTTTTAGATTTTTACTTCCGTCGAGTCTTAAGGCCATTTTTGTTTGATAGCTTGGTACTTTAAGGTCATGTTCAAAATCCGAACTGGTAACCCAGGGATCTACTATTATCTTTCTTTTTGTCCTAAAAGTTTCCTTTCAAAAATAATAAATGAAACACCCACACTTCAAGATTTTCTGAAATGAATCCTAAATTTTTAAAGTGATATATTTTTTACTTTTCAAGTAGTTGAACAAAATAAAATCGATAAGTTTATCAACATTCAATCAACAAAATCAATCAACAAAAATTTTTAAATTTTGGGAATAATTTTAGAAAACCTTAAAGTATGTCACAAATGTATGATTCATTATTGTTTTTAAAAATCACTTAAAGAAAAAAGAAAGATAAGAGTTGATTCCTAGTTTATCATTTGGGATCTTCGACATGGTTTTAAAACTTATCGACTTATTTTTCTTGAACTATTTGCGTTTAAATTGAAAGGGCAAACAATAAATTAAAAGTACCACATTAAAAATTTATGAATTATTTTAGAAAACCATGAAGTGCACCATATTTGATTTAAGATTATTTTTGTAAAAGAACTTCAGGAAAAAAGAAAGATAAAAGTAGATCCCTAGTTTACCATTTAGAGTTTTGGTCTTGCCATGTCCAAGAACTCGGATGATATTTTAGGAATCTACCTTCCTTTTTAAATTTTTCTGAAGTTTATTTTTAAAAATAATTTTGAGTCAGACATTCATGACACACTTGAAGTCTTTCTGAGACGATTCTTAACGTTTTAAAGGAATAACATTTTAGGTTTAGCTGCAATTTGTGAGAAACTCATATGTCGGTAAGTTTGTTTATCGACTTATTGGTTTTTTACTGCTTAGAGTTAAACTAAAATAGATATTGCTTTGTAATTTTGGGAATCATCTTTGGAAACCTTCAAGTGTGTCATGACTATCTAACATCATTTTTAAAAAGAAACTTCAAGAAATTATAAAGATAAAGATAGATTCCTAAATTATCATCAAAATTTTTAGACATGGCCTTAAATCGACTTACTCTTGTTGAACAAACGTTTGATTTATTATTATATTTAAAAAACTATTTAATAGGAAAAAAGAAAGGTAAAAGTAGATCCCTAGGTTATCATTTACGATCTTGGACGTGGCCTTAACGTTTGTATGGATGATATTAAAGCGCTTTTTCGTAATGTTACGTTTTATAAGTGTAATTAATCAGCTGTTACTCTGTAGAGTGCGCACATTACAACTGGAAAGTAATTACCATGGCAAATTCTCAAGGTCTTAGGAGCGATTTTCTTGAGCGTACTCTTATTGTGAGAGTGATCGAAATGAAAGTGTGTTTATATCCTTTGCTTTTGGTTCACTCAATTAACTACGAATAGCAGTTTAACCGTTAAGACCCCGTAATTTTAACTTTTAATATTTCCAACTAAATTACTGTTTCGATTTTATATCCTAAAACTATTATCATTTCCTCCTTGCAATTTTACACGTACTTGATTAAATTAACAAAATGTTTTATTTTATTTTAAGTCCACTTTATAAATTGTTGAATCGTTGGAAATAATGATAATAAAAAGGAAATATAAAAATATGAAAATAAAATACTGCCGATTTGTTTACTCTTACCGCAAAATTCCATTTCAAGACAGAATTAAAATAAATTAATTTTTCATAATCGTAAACACGATGACATTCTTTTGACATTTCCTATTTCGCTTTTTTCATAAAGAAAAAATAATATGAGAATTATTCAAAGGTTTCAAGTATTTTGCATCCTAATGGTTAATATTAATCATAAACAGTGTAACTTCAGGCTCAAAACAGGATGTTAAGATCATCGTGCATTAAAAGAACAGTGAGAATAATTAAACAACTTCTCACGTTAATTTTTAATTTTATTCTCTAAAATTAGATATTATTAAAGAACAATAAATTTTTCTAAAGTTAGATGTTATTAACGATAAAGTTTTCTGAAATGAGGTATTATTAATGAACAATAAATGTATGTAATGATGGTGTTAAGTGGTAGTGATTAATACAGTGATCCTTAAACATTAAAAAAATGCCTTTAAACGATACTAGAAAGTATTATATTTATTTTTAATTTATATGAGTCTTTATGAGTTATTTATTGCTTCGTGAGATGCTGTGTGTGAACTTGACAGTGAAAGGGATGAGACGTGCTTGCCGCTTTAATATGTTTTCTGCGACAATCATTAGCCATAATTGCGGAAAATTGCTGTCATTTAATATTTTTCCTATTCGTGAATATCTCAAACAATTACAGAGGCATAAAACACTCAACCGGTATTTACGTGAGCAATAGTTTCTTAATGTTGTCCATATTCACTTTTTGTTAACAGCTAAATTAATTTTTACGTCTCAAATACTTTTTGCTTCGAAATACTTCTTACTTCGAAATACCTTTTACTTCGATCTCGTAAGACTTTTTAAATTATAATAAGATATTATTGTCAAAATTTATGCAAGTTTCACATTTAATCGAGCATAGGATATTGCAGTGTATTTTATTCAATCGAGAAAATAATTAGTTGTTTCATTATTTAAAATCTCATTTAGCGAATAAAAAAGAGATCTCAATAAAGTTACTTTCCTGCTGGGTACGGATTTAGAATGAGTAAGATGTTTAGTTTTTGAAACTATAAGTTTCCTAGATAGATTTAAATGTGGGTTACAAGTATTAGGATGAAAATGTAATTAACGTATTTTAATTTTTTCCAATTTTTATGGCGAAAGGGAGTCAAAGCTTTAAGTATTTAGTCGTTACATTTGTACAGAAGAGCGCCCGAGACCGAGGAAGGAGGCGTGGCGCGTCTATTGCGCAGGCGCTCCCCTCCACGCTCGGTTCTCAGCTGACCGGACACGTATAAATAGAGGTACCAGAATCGTTTTTCGTCAGATTGCTACGGAAACAACTGCAGGTGACTATAGAACGATCAGAACTTCAAAAATCTACTCGATGATTCTCCAATTTGACTTCCAAATCATGCCTCTGCTTGAGAATCGAATTTCAAGCACATGACTCATTCTATTTAAAGGCCTGTTATATTGTATCCATAAAACATGTATCCAAACCTTTGTCCTTCATTTTTAATCTAGAAAAAATTATTTTATCTTACATATTCAAAAAGAATCAGTGATTTTGTTTTCGGAAACGAATGGTTACGTCCTTTATTCCTATTGCGAGGGAATTCCGTTAGTTTGCGAATGCTAACTCAGAAGGTGCAGATCGATCGCCGAATATGGCAGGACTGGCCTTAGTGTGGTAATTGCTACATAAGAGAGAACTGTTGCAAGCATTGAACTCTCTGACTCGACAACTGCGAGTCACCAGTTAAGGATTCGCCATGAACGAGTTTACCCAACTTTGTAGAAGCATCGATGTAACATCATTATTTAGCATTTTTTTTATTATTTCATTTAATCTTCACCCTTTAGGTTCATTTTTAAAACAGAGTAATGATATTGTCTCTCTGTAGACCATTAATTAACTGGAAACGCATTTATTGATGTTTTCCCACGAGGAGACTTCCTATACGAGTCTGCAACTTCATCAACGATGATGAAGGAATCTAAAAAAAAAGAATTCTCATAATTATATTGCAGAAGTAGATGTGACGTACCACATATGAGTGCTATGAAATTGAAAGCTATTCTTATGTTTCTATAGGTTTCGATGATGATGTTACGCCGAGCGTAAAAAGTGCGTAGTGCGTGGGAAATTATAATACAACCTACGCAACACATTTATTAGAGGCACGTTCTTTGTTTTTGATGCCTCCCAGAAGGGCAGACTGACCACTCAGAAAATCCAAGATTTCACTTTGAAAGTTTGTATTAAAAGATTTTGCGCACTAATTAGACCCGAACGTAATTTCTCCAAATACATTCATGATAATAAAAATTAATTTTCTAAGTATTGTATCGAAAATAAATTACATGCAAATTAATATGAAGCACAATACGCATAAGTGAGCGCGTGTTATAAATATGGGAATGTAATGCGTAAATGTGTACGTAAATGACGTAAATTTCCGTATATCGATTTGATATAATTATCTGGCAGGCTAGCAGGAACTTGTTAAAATATTTATATTAAAAATTAAAAGATTTAGAGTTTATTTAGCACTTAATCATATTTCATACCGCAGCACAATTAATTCAACCGCAAATTATACTGATGGCTGAAATGGGACATGTAATAACTTCGTCCGTCAGTATTCTCTGGAAACCTTGTCTCGTAATGCAGAAATCGTTATTATTATACGGCAAATGTACATGAAATATTATGTATTAAAACAAGTGCCTGGAATGCAGATACTATTATGATTCCACATAGCATCCGTCGCGCCGTCTACTTCATATTTCATTCCAGTACGGAAATAACAAAACCATACATGTGCATATTTAGATGTAAATTACGCAATCATAATCAACCATTCATCGGTTCTATTGATTTATTATTTATTTGAATAATTTGGTACTTACATTAATTTGGTACATCAAATTTCATACACGTGCGCTTATATTCAAAAACAAAGCATAAAGTAATTAGCTTCTATTCTTGCCTTTTCTTTTAATTTAAAATTTCTATTTGACAACCATTTGATAAACAATTTCGACAAAAAAGCAACAATATGAATCGAAAAGTAAATCAGAGCTCAGCTGATATAACATGGATAGGAAGACGCCAGTAGCGACAGCTAGCGGTCGGAGCGTATACTCTTTGAGTCTTTGCTGTGTGCAGTATCTAGTTAAGTTTTGACCTATGATTTTGGCAGCACCTTCTTGGACAGTAGCACATTGACCTAACCTTTGTTTCGACAGTCCAAATAATTTCGTTGAGTAAATTTTAAACCCTATATTTCCTTCTCTCTGTGAATTAAAAAATGTATTCCACAATTCGAACTAGTCAACCGGTCATTTTATAAATTAAATAAAAAAGTATCTGGCGCCCATTCTTGCCTTTACCATCTCATGATTTTAAATGTAGCTTTCAATACAGTTTTGAATGTTCGTGTAGAAAGTTTTATGTGGAGAAAAAGTAATTAGCGGATATCTATTTAAAACCTACTTTCAGACTCGTTTTGCTTATAAAGAGTGAAGTAGATCATCACTCGATGCGTGTCTTAAGAAAGTGATTATGAGTACAATTATAACAGAGAGGTAGTCGACACAATTATAATGATTTGCAGGCATAAAAAGATTGTGGACGTCATTACAAACAAAAATAACACATCAAGAAATAAAAGAGACCTGCTGATGAGAAGCGACCGCAACTAACTGTACCTTTTTATACAAGAGTCTCACTTATGACAGTTGAGTTATACAGGCGAAACTGCTATTACTTGGTAAATGGCATAACAATCATGCCTAGAAGCCAACGCAACGCATGTAGCATTCAACATTGAACCCACCAAATATTATACATGACACTTAGGTACAGACTTACTGTTACGCGGAAGAAACCAAGTTCAGAGAAGCCAGGAAATCTGAATCGTGCTTGCACATACATGTCCCAGCCTCGGCAAATATTTTCTATGTGCACTGAAAATAATTTTAATTAAATAGTGTAGCTTCGCTAATAGTAGCTGCAATTAAACGTTTTTTATTTTTTAATTAATTAATGGAATTTTTCCTGATACTGGGTTTTTATTTTTATTCGTAATCACCGCTCAGCTGTGCGGGGGACTTTGGTTTCGCGTTCGCGTCAAGTTTTCTGATCGGGACGCAACAATTTTTATTTTTTATGTTCAAGCAAAAATTTGTAAATGGCATCAATAATAATTAAATGTATCGTGGTGTTATTAGGTCTTCATTGAAACTAAACGAAGAGTATACAATAATTCTTTTTGCAATTTTGTGATTATCAAACGATTTTCTATGGAAAACAGTGAATAAATAAAAAAAATTCGAAGATTGCACCTCGGAGATGAATGAAGAAATTAATTATAAACATTTCTGTAAAAGAAACATTTGTTTTAGTCTGAAATTGTGAAATGTGATTCAAAATAAAGCAATACATTTTTTCAGTTTGGTGGCGGTCGAGGTGGTACAATGTCTGATTCTTATGCGAAAGGTCGGGTGTTCGATTCTTTCTGACGCACTTTTTTTCTACTTTATAAACTCCTACAACTAAATAATATTAAATCGCATTTTACTAAAATGCTTTTTTTAATATCAGGCCCGTAGTTCTTGGATAATTACGATCTTTCTTTTATTCAGTAGATAATACAAATTCCAAAGAAAAATTCATTTTTGTAAAGATGCACATGTTATGTACAATTTTTACTTCTTTTAAAATAAATCGTTAAATTTATATAAAATTTTTATAAATTTTCACCGATACGCCACAAGCGCATAAAAATACGCAAGTATACCAAATTTCAATCAACAAAAAAATCGGCAAAAAATTCAGAGGAAGTTTATCAACTTTTTTCAATTTTATTGAAAATAGCTATTTCTCGACATTAAAATAATTTTGATAAGTACAACCAGACGTTATTTATAGTAAATAAAATAAGTTTTTCAGGTTTATGTCTCTCTTTATTTAATTTGTTGAAAACAGTGATACTTTGAAAGATAAAAAACGAAAAGTAAATTTTCGTTAACAAGTTATTGGCGAGTTTCTCGTCAAGGCCGGATTTTGCATTAATTTGTCTGGCGAATAGATAAGTTGTAAATTAGCATTTTAGTTCATAGAATGACGTAAGCAGTTTTTTAAACAATGACTATACATTTCAGTTTATCCACTGTGATTATTTTTGCGTAATTCATTCAGTGTAAATACATTTTTCAATTATCTTTCTCACAATCAATTATTTATAAATTTTCAAATAAATTTTATACGATTCTTTTGAATTATCCTCAAGCTACTATTATATACAATCAATTATCCAATTATTTCAATTATTGCATAAAAATAGTTTAAATTTTCACATAATTTATAGCTATTTCCAAGCTTCTTTTTATTATTGTTATTCCTATTTATTTTATATATATTTTATTTTGAAATTGGACGTCACAATATGACAAAAATAGATGAAAATGATTATGAGCTGGGACAGGGAATGTAAATTTTGGGTTTTCTGGAATGCAATTGCGGAGGAGGAGAGTAGAGAGAAATTATGGGAGCGAAATGTGGGTGTAAAATTTGGTAAGTGAGAGGACCAGAAGTGTACATATTACAGTGATAATGTTTCGACGGCCGACTTTTAACTGTTAACTTTCACTCGGTAACAAATTGTGCATTCACCGTTCTCTTATTTTTTGCGCGTGGGTGCTCAAGTTTAGGCGCCCCATAAAAATCAAGTTAAGTCACCGTTTATTTTATTTCGTTGATTCACGCCGGATGTCGCCATTGATGAAGAACAGATCCGATGCATGCACATATGTGTATATGCAACACCTCCTGAACGTGTTTGGCATACTAATTAATTTACGACATATTAGAAACGTTGGTAATGTTTCATTGATGAATTCAACTGAAGTTGAATTAGAATTTTTGTCAAGACAAAGACTGTCACGATTCTCATATGCTCATCACATCATGGATCATTTTATTGTCTTGTGTTTAGAAAATGTGTCTTCTATGTCCTATATGTCTTTTATAAATAGATATAACAGATCGAATATATATGTATATTGGTTCTGTTATATCTATTATTATGGGTCATAATATTTGTTAGGTCGAGAATATAGCTGCAACATTAGGTCTATAACATCTATTAAGTATATACGATATCTATATTAGTATTACATTTTAGTAGAATTAACTGAAAGAAACATTCAAAATCAATAAACTATTTTCTTAATTTTAGTAAAAGAACTGGTAAAGTTGACCAACTGCTCAATAAAATTAACTAAATACTCAGTAAAACCAAGTTCTTTTGTAATCAAAAGATTAATTAAAAGATTAATTAAAGTAATCCTTTTCTTAAAGCGCAGTATCCAATTATTATATTTTTTGGTTTGGACTTGTATATGTTCAGGTGCAAATGAACAAGGGCTTTGAAGCATATCTATAAACGTATACCTTATTCAGTGAAATCTATCACAGAATAAGTTCTCGGAATGTTTTTCATACGTTTTTAGAATATTATTACATGTGAAGCTCGAACGAAAAGAATAAAAACGTTGATCCATGTTCGCGTGTAGTATTATGTGTGTATGACGAAAATTAGGCGTTAAGGCCTTTTCAGACGAGGCACCTGCATTAAAATGGAGTAGCTCCGAAACGAATTTTACCATTATCTGCTGTCCCCTCGAAATAAATTAGCCCCAGTTCTGGACTATCTTCAGTATTCTGTACTAAACCTATATCCTTTTGAGAAAACATAGTCTTAAAAAAATTAATACCTCCTCATTATTCATGAGAATTTAATAGTTGTATCATTTGAATCAAAGGTATCACGTTTTATTTCAAATTCTATTGTTAATTCAAATCGTAATTTGTTGAATTGGTTATTTATTGTTAATCATTATTGCGATATTAATTAAATGATTGAATCATTGTTATGGTTATTTGAAGCAAAAGATAATAGAAGATAATTAATCTATAATATTGAAAATGGCGAGGTAAATAATTACGAGTGGTCAAATTACTAGTGAAGTAATTACTATATACTTGTGTCGCGCTCCGAAAGAAGGGACCTTAGAAGGACAAAATTGCAGGTTATGTTCGATAACAGTTTTAACTTTGTTTCTAATTATTTGCAATCGAAAACAATTGCAATTGATAATATACACACAAAGTATTCATGAAGAAATCCTTTTGATTGCAAAGAATTAAAAAAGAATCTTTAATCAAGTTAAAAGTATCAACAAACATAACCTATAATCGTTTGCATCTTAGGTCCTTTCCTTCGGAGTGCGACTCATACAGTTATTATGTTTAATAAATAATAGTTATTACTGTATACTATATATTATTATATACCTATACAGTACATATAATTTTATTATAATTTTTTCTTTCTAATTCAGTTTCTTTTTCAACACTTTCAAACTATCCATATAAATCTTGTTTATATTTATTTCGCGCCTAAAAAATCACACGAAAAAATGGAAATGTCAATGTTTACTTGCGGTCAAGATTTACAGTTTGAAAAAAAGAGGATAAGTAAATTAGCACGATTTTTTTAAAAAAGTTTGTCCAGTATTTGGAACCGGAATTACTTGGATAAATATACATCTAATAATAGATACGACAGAGATATGGCATGACGTTGCATAATAAGTATATGGAGAGAGGATATTGGCCTCACTGTCTGCACGATTCAGGATCATTATGAAAGGAAGGTAATACACTGGCTTTTCGTCCAAGCCATTAATTTCCTAGAGCGTAAGAAACAACTGTAGTGTAGTATTACCTCAGACAGAAAAAAACCCATTACTAGTATTCAGATAATTTTAATTTATTTTAATATTCACAAACCGCTGTTTCATTTATCAACTAAATAAGTTTATTATTTTACGCGTAATTGTTTCAATTGCGATAATCGGTCACTTTGTAACAATATATTTTTATAGTCATAGTGATTTTTTATTTATTTTTCGATATTTATTTCTTTATTTATAAATGCTTATACATATATACACAGTGTGATAGAGAATAATAGTTAAAAACCTAGTGGAAACTATAGACGAAACTCTAAGCCATAACTACTGTTTCGTTTTTTAAAATGCCTCATAATTTGGAAATAAATCAAGTCAACAATATTTCCATATACAGGGTGATTCAATACAGCGATTGAAAACTATAGTAAGGAACTTAGAAAACTAGACAAATTTGTAGACCATTATTGTTTTTTTATTTTTTAAAATATCCCATAGTTGTCCCATAGTTTTGAAATAAATAGTATCAGAAGTATTTTAATATACAGGGTGACTTGGAATAAACGTTAAAAAAACCATTGGATGAGAAAGTAGATAAAATCCAGGACGTAACTATTTTTCCGTTCTCCAAATGTCTCATAGTTAGGAAATAAATAGAATCAAATATTTTGATATATAGGGCCATTTAAAACTATTAGGTTAAAACTAGTATCGCTAAAAACTAGTATAGGTAAAAATTTTTGACTCAATTTATTTCCAACCTATATTCTATTATAAAAAAACAATAAAATAGTTACGTCTTAAAATGTTCTCTAATCTATTTAAATGTTCTCTACTAATCCGAAGTTTTCTTGACCACTATTTTGAGTCACCCTGTATATAAAAACTTCTAACTCGATTTATTTCTGAAAACAAATAAATAGTCATGTTTTAGAATTTTCTTTATATTCTAACCCAAAATGGATTGAGGTCATTGAAAATTTGGAGAAATATAATAAAAGATTTTCTAATTGAGGAAAATTGTTACATTATTTATTATGTTAACTTTTCACAATTGTTCAGTTTATTCGCATAATTCATAGGTCGTTAATAATTTTAGATTAAATCTTTCATCTCCTTATTTATATATTACCTTTCTTAATGACCTCCATGGACGCATTAATTTCAGGATATAGTTTCTCTTTCTATAGTGGATATACACTGCTAAAAAGTCGTTTAATATTCAGTGCTCATAAAAGGCTATAAAAACTAGTGTTAGTCATTTGAATGGAAAAAAGAATCATGTAGGTGTGAAGTTCAAAAATTGATCTTTCTCTTTATTACACAAAGCGAGATATAGAAATGTCCAGCAAGATTTCAGTTATGGTAGAATGAAGAGATCAACGCCAAATTAATTCATTCTTTGTTTGTAATTTTAAACGAATTTTTTTCTTTTCAATTGACTTAAAACATTTTCAATTGTAAAGAACATCCTCTAGGATTATATTGTGAAGAAATATAAATTATTCTTTATTCTTCACAATTATTGTGAAGAATATAATATCCTGTCCGGGATTATGTTCTTTAGAATTTTCATCATAGTATGGAGTTCTTTCGATAAATTTTAGAGTAGTAATTAAAAAATAGTGAAAATGGCAATACTTTTAAAAAATTTCAATAAATCGTGCAAAAATACGGACTTTTTTACGTTCTTGCTGTTATTTGAAACCGAATATTCTATAGTTTTTTGTTTACTAGGAGGAAAATCTAATGAACGTATTTTCATTCTTTTTTTTCGGTTTTCATGGCGAAAGGGAGTTAAATATTCGAAAAGTTAGTCGTTACGTGTGTATAGAAAAGCGCCCAAGATCGAGAAAGGAGGCGTGGCGCGTCTATCGCGCACGCGCTCCCCTCCACGCTCGCGCTTGGAGCTCAGCTGACCGGGCACATATAAATAAAGGAACCAGAGTCGTTTTCGTCAGATCGCTACAGGAACTACTGCAGGTGTCTACAGAACGTTCAGAACTTCAAAAATGTTCTCGATGATTTTCAAATTCGACTTCGAAATCATACCTCTGCTCGAAATTCGAATTTCTATCACGTGTCATAACTATATGAAGATTTGTTATATTTCATCCATGATAAAGTACACGTTATAAATGGTGAAGAATATCCTGTCCAGGTTTATGGTCTACACAATTTTCATCATATAATGGAGTTCTTTCGATAAATTTTAAATTAATCATTGCAAATAATGAAAAAGACAATACTTTTCAATAACTCTTGAAAAATACAAATTTTTTTACGTTCTTGCTGTTTTTTACCGAATATTCAATAGCGTTGAAGTACATTGATATACACCGGAACGCCGATTCTGCATAGATCGATTCTCCGCAATATTAAAGAGGGTGGGGAGTAGTGGGTACAAGAGAACGAAAATCGACGCGCGCAGCGGCCAGGCCCGTAGCTAGAAATATTTTTCAGGCGGTGCCCAAGTTCGAAATAAAAAATTGTAAAATGTTTTTCCATATTGTATGTATTTTTTGTGAGTATGAGAAATTTCGGGATCCCCATAAGAACACACCTAGGTCACAAATCTTAAAAGAAGAAGAATACTTTTATAGGTTAAAACCGATGCTGTGACAAAACTGCACAGAATCAGTGTTCCGGTGTATATCATGATGTTTACACATTGATATACATGATTTTGAATGGATTTTGCGTTTTTCATAGACATCAGAAGGAATGATAGCGGAACAATTCTCTTTCCGAGTGCAATCAAGTTTTGCGTAGTTCTCTGCAATTTATCTAATATAGGTCTTTCGTCTTCGCACTTTTTATGCTTGCGGAATATTTTTCTGTGTTCCCGGTTCGAGCCGTTATGGCAAATTATGCATTCGTATCGTGCGAGTGCCGTACATACGGTTTCGTCCAAGAATCGCGAAAATCTCGACAATGAATCCTCTCAGCAAGTGCAGTGTGAGAAAGAAAACTTAATACTGCATAAAATTGATCTAGTAAAATAGTATCTATACAAGATTCCTTTTCTGTCGAGGAATTTCATCAGTCCATTTGTAAAGTTAATGCTCTCTTTTTAAGGACTTGCAGTATTGTGTATGTGTCTGTATAGTGTAGTATATATAGTATAGTATGTATATAGTATGTATAGTATATATATGCATGTCTTCTTTATAATGTTTATAGGTGATATACACAAAGGTTATACGTAGATTAGATGCGTTTGCAAGTATTATTAAAAAATACAACTTCAATATAATTATAAAAATTAAATACCTTTTTTCATTTTTATCAGGCCTATTGAAAGCCCCCCCTCGCGGGGGCCTGTGTATTATCTATCTATGTATATCACATTTAACTTGATAGTATCAAATTATTACCAAAAGTATCAAACTAATATAAAAAATATCAAAAGTACCAAACTAATGTCAAAATTATCAAATTGATCAAGATTTTGTAATCATAGATTTAATCAATTTGTCATTATATCGAATGCATTGCATATATATTTGTCATTGCGTATATATTTGTCACTGCATTGTTATAATTCTCATTAAACAAGGTGGTTCTTATTTATCGATCACTTCGGTGTAATAAGCTCGATCGAACAGTGGCGTCCTTTCTTTTTCTTTTTATTTAAAAAACGACAATTCGAGGATGTGGGAGGCAAATAATGTATCATTATAACAGTGCTTTTGCAATTGGCTGGTCAGAAGTCTAGCTAACGAAGATTAAGAGAAAGCCACCGCCTATTGAGATCACTAATGAGCATGCGTATGAATATTTATGCTTGCACGATGTACATGTACCTGTTTTCCACTCACGGGACATCTATGTGATTAATCCATTTTTATACTCCGCTATATATTTTTCATCTACTTTGTTTTTAGTTTCCTGATGTTATCACAGTGATAATATTTATGCTCCTTTACTCATTTTTGCACCAATTTATTCTTTTTGTCCAACTTGTTTCCTATTTAGCTTCCTCTTTTTACTCAACTTGTTTTTAGCTTCTCTTTGCCCAACTTGTTTTTTAGCATCATTTTGCCCAACTTGTTTTCTATTTAGCTTCTTCATTCTTTTTCCAACCCATTTTCTCCAGCTTCTTCTGTATTATCCAACATATCCTTTATCTGTTCTTTATTTTATCCGGGTTCTTTTTCATTCACTTCCAAACTTGTTCTTCAGTTCAAAATATTGCCAATAAATTTAAATTAGCATGAGCTTCAATAAGTTTTGTTTCTAAATTCTTGGAGAATTAAAAATTGGTACAATTTATGATCCGCGTGCAATAACCCCCTGTACGCGTGAACTACTACCCCTTCCTTGAGCCAGATTTTGATTGCGCAAGAACTTTGATTAATCAATTGATGGAGTTAATTGAATTCACATTGATATTTTGTACATCTATTAATTTTTGGTTCACAAGTAGGACTTTCAATTTATGTTTGGGGGTTTTTGTTTTCTGAGTGAGGAACCGTTTTCGCTTTCGGAAAATAAAAGAAAAAACTTGTATCGGTATTTAGATGTACACTTTCTCGTCAGCTCGTCTTGCAAGCTTCCATAAAAGAGCATCTCGTGGGCGACAGCAATGAAAAAGAAATCTCTAAGAAACCGACTTGATTGGTGAGACTTTTTGATATTTTAAAGTCGGTATAATTTATTATATCCGCTAAGCTTGATTATTGTTGATTTTCTCATAGTCATCAATTACGTGAGTGAACGTTACGCAACATTATAAAACAAAACAGCCGATCTTCTACATTCAGCAATTTACAAAATCATAACGACACATCTTCTTTCTAACATATTCCAGTCTCATCTTTCTCATCAAATCCAAAATCATAATATTGTGGGTGGTATTAAATTGCTTTCTGAGAATAAGTTTCCTCATTTGATGATTTAAAAATTTATGCTGAATATTTTATTTATTCATTATTATTATTATTATTATTATTATTATTATTATTATTGTTATTATTATTATTATTACGTATTCACAATCTGAAAAAAGTTTGTGTCCCTGTGTTAAAAACGGTCCTGGTTAAATATTTTGTGTTGAAGAAAAGGGACCTTAGAAGCAATCGATTATAGGTTATGTTTGATGATAGTCTTAACTTCACCAAAGATGTGTTTTTAATTGTTTGCAATCAAAAGAATTTTTTATAAATAAAAGAGTTTTTTCAATCCTAAATAAATAGGAGTTTATTATAAATTGCGTTTACTATCAAGGAAAACTGTTTTGGACTGCTAATAATTAAAAAGGAAGCTGTAATCAAGTTAAAACTACCATCAAACATAACCTACAATTTTTTTCTTCTAAGGTCCCTTTCTTCAGAGCGCGCGCCACAAATACAATATTACATTGAGTCGATTTAGCTGGCCAATGAAATTAAAAAAATAATTTTTTTAATAAAAGAATCGTTAATCCCTTCCTAAATACTTAATTAGGCAAAAACTTTTTAAGTTTCTTTTAATCACCTTGACTATAGCTGAATCGACTCTGTGTGAGTCTTAAAAAAAATTGATTGTATTTATTTTAATTAAAACGCTATAGCGATTGGAGATTTCAACATCTTTTATTTTAATTATTTATTACTGTTTACTGTATTATTTTTAACGATTGTAATAAAAGATGTTGTTGGGGAAATAAAAATCATTATTGAATATAGTCAATATTTATTGTCGTTTTTGTATTGGTTATTTCTAATGAATTACGTAGGAAAATTATAGTTTAGGCTAGAAAAAATAAAATATTAAATTGCTTCTGTGTATATTACATGAACAAAAATTGATCCAAGGAAGTAAAAAAATTGTAGTACAAAGTCTTGACTAATCCACGTGGTTGTAACGGTATACATCCTGTGAACTATTTTCTTCCTTCGTTCAAGTGGCGATTGTGCTTTGGTAACAATTCTTTTTCAAGAAGCTGTTATGGGAAAGAATTTATATTTTGCATCCGTAACTGTTTATAAAAACCAAACAACCTTTCTCAAAGAATCATTTCTCATCTCTAGAAATAAAATTCCTATTGATAAATTAAAATCAGTTTTCCGATTTTTTAACGAGAGACGAAACTCTAACTGGCATCGTTTGTTTTTATAGGACATGATCACCTTTTGCGATAAAAATTTGACCTTGAAATGATTTTTACATGTATGATCAATACGACTTGGAGAAAGTTAAGAGTAAATTAAGGATTCTCTTATCGAGAATAGAAGTTAATAAAAATAGATAGAATTAGATTGAAGAGAAAAGAAAGTAGCAGAACAGAAAAGCAAAAAGATTAGTAACTGTGGAGATGGTTTTGAAGGGGATTTAAGAGGATAAAAACATAGATAGGGATAACAAGGAAGAAAAATGAATAGATAGGAATAGAAGGAGATGGAAAAGAATAGAAGCAGATGGAAAAGAATAGAAGCAGATACAAAGGATTAGAAAGAGTTAAGAAGGAATAGAAGAGCGTGATATAAAGGTATGGAAGAATAAAAGAAAAAATAAGAGATAGAAAAATATAAAAGGGAATAGAAAGGAATAGAAGGAGAAAGATAGAAGTAAAAGAGGAAAGAAAACAATAGAGGGACATAGAAAGATATAGAAATAAATAAATAGAAAGAGATAGGAAGGAATAGAAGGGGATAGAAAGAAATAGAAGCAGCTAGAAAGATATAGAAGGACATAGAAAGGTATAGAAATAGAAAGAGATAGGAGATAGAAAGGAATAGAATGAGATATAAATAAACTTAATGGATAAAACACGTAAAAGGTAATAGAAAAGAGTGGAAAACAATAGAAGAGAATAGAAGAGAATAGAAGAGAATAGAAGAGAATAGAAGAGAATAGAAGAGAATAGAAGAGAATAGAAGAGAAAGAAGAGAATAGAAAAGAAAAGAATAGAAAAGAATAAAAGAGAATAGAAAAGAATAAAAGAGAATAGAAGAAAATAGAAGCGAATAGAAGAGAATAGAAATGGATAGAAGAGAAAAGAATGATATAGTACAGATGAGAAAAAAATGACTATAAATATACAGAGATAGTTTTGGAGGGGATTAAAGACAATAAAAATGAAAGTGATTTTATTCAACATAAAAAATAGAACAGAATTAAATTAGAGGGATATTTACCTATATATATAAATACAGAAAAGCAAAAAGTTGACATTCTGAAAGCAAAATAAGCAGAAATTGAATTGTTTTCTTGAAATGAAAATCTTGATAATGAAAGATCAATAATTTTATTGCAAATGAGGATACTCATTTTTGCAATTCTCAATGTAGGCGTCTTGCGATCTTAACAGTACATACACAAGTGTATATGTATATGTGCAAAGAGTCTTTATTCATGAAAATTATTTTTTCATGTGTGTATTTATTGGTTTATACTGACTAATATTGTGACACGGTATGCTAATGACCAGATCATAAAGTTTGTATCTGTGTCACACCTCACTACCAAATAAAGACTTGAAATATACATAGTCTTGACTAATTTTATTATTCTCTATTATTCTTTCATGACCGTAAACTAGCTTGAACTCTTTAATTTATTACTTTTAACCTTGGCAATAAATTCTTAAAGACTCTAAATAGATGTATAAGCTTTCACTTGAAGGTACTCAAGTTTTTGAAGTATTCGCAAGTATATTACACTTTCCGTTATATAAAATTATACAACGTGCACAAAACGATTACGTACTTTATGACTAGTTTACTCGTTATCTTTAAAGTAAACAATGTCAATACATCATAAGTAAATTCTAAGTTTAGTCTCTTTTTTAAATAAAACTTAATATAAAATTAATATAAACTTTTCGGAATTTTTTATATACTTTTAAATTTAATATTTAAATAATTCAATGTGCTTAATAATTTAACATTTTTAAGATTTTGTTTACTTTCTTTTAATTCAATTGTTAATTGCAGTTGTAATTGCAATTGTAATAGCAATTTAAATTGTTATTGTATTTTAATTGTAATTGTAATTGCAATTATTTACCATAGGCATAAAACACTATAGTCTTTGTCACCTAATGCGTCAGTTATCATCAGCAATATCAATTCTTAATACGTTTAGGTAATTTCGAATATATTTAATAGTACCTTATTATAAAAATTTCGTTTAATTTGCATAGAAAATATTTTCGATTGTCAGATATTGTTGCCATAACCGAACAGTGACGGTCACTGATGCATTTGCCTTATTACAAATTGCGAGCGAACAATAAGAGTAAATAAAGATTAATCAGAATCAGAAAGATTGACAAACGACTGGGATTTTAATTCAGAAAGAGATTGTATTGAGAAATGAGTCAGATTAGCTTCTATCACAGCTTGTGAGTTAAGCGGATCATTGTAAGTGTGGGTGGAGTGGGATATCTTGAAATCGCACTATAACTGACAAATGAATTAATATTTTAGTCATAGATCGAATTTTTTAAAGGCGGAACACGTGTGTTCATCTTCAAAAGTCAATGTTCTTATAATTTTGTAACAATTCGTTTACGCCAATGTTACATTTCGTGAATTTATTTTTTCACAGAAGAAAAAAGATGTGAAGAATGCAATCATTTGTTTTCAATGTGATTTTATCAAAGTACTTTTTCTCGAGACTTTTTGAGACGATCTCTTACTCAAATGCATTACTAATATACCGAAAAAAATAATTGGCATACCACGTAAATGATTACTGTTACTATTGTGAATTATGACTAGTTTTATTACTTGCATTTACTAAGTTTTTGGTTCATTTTACTAGTTCGTTAACTTTATTACTAGTTAACTTTACTAGTTCCTTGCTTAAAATAACAAGCAAGTTGGTTGATTTTACCAGTTTTTTTAGTTTAATTTACTAAATCTAATGCGCTCCGAAGAAAAGGATCTTAGAAGCAAACAATTATAGGTTATGTTTGAAGATAGTTTTAACTTGATTGAAACATCCTTTTTAATTATTTGTAGCCGAAAACAGTTATTCTTGATAACTGATTCTTTGATTCTTGATAGTATATACACACAAAATATTGGTCTAAAACTTTTTTCAATTGCAATTAATTAAAAAGGAAACTTTAATCAAGTATCATCTAACATAACTTATAATTTTTTGCTTCTATGGTCCTTTTCTTCGCATCGCGTACATAGTAATCTCTTTGATTTTTATCAGTGTATATATGTATATACATGTAACACACGTGTGTAACATTCTATTTCTTCTGGTTAAATTAACTAGAATTTTGGTTAAGAAAACGAAAACTGTAGTTAAGTTTACAAAAATTCTGGTTAACTTAATCAACATTTTAGTGAATTTAACCATTCATACAAATGTAGAAAACGTTTATGTGTATTAAGTTTTTTATTTTCTAATAATTGCAATAAAACATCGATATTTATGTTTTTCGAATATTTGTAAAAAAGAAACAGTGATCAGTTTTGTAATAACGGTTATTAAACAGAATCTATAAAAAAAAGTTACAGGAACCTGTAAATAACACGTCTCTTCAAATGACTTGCTTATTATGTCACCTGTCGCAGGTAATTAATTTTCTCCTAACTTGTAATTAGGCATCATCAGGAAGATAATATTTAAGTATATTTTTTGACTTTTGCCAATCGAAGAGAACAATAAATAATTGACAAAGTATTTTATATTTTTGTTGTGCTTAAAGTTCAAACAAAAGAAAAATACAATTTTATACTATATTTTGCATCATATGGATAAGGGCTCAAAAATAAGGGTTAATGGGTTTTTAGTGTGTCGGGCCGGTAGTAGTTCACAGGTTTTATTTTTGTTTATATTTTTGTTTTACCAACCCCACATACCTTCGGATTCGGCCCTGAGGGATCTGTGTGCAGATTTTTGCAAATATTCCCTAAGCAAATAATAATAATAATAATAATAATAATAATAATAATAATAATAATAATAATAATAATAATAATAATAATAATAATAATAATGATACTAATAATGATGATAATAAGGATAATGATAATAAGGATGATGATAATCATGTCCGGCAGATCTGGACCGAAGAACTTTTTTGGGATCAATTAGTTCGATTTTATTATGCAAGACTAGAGCCGAAAGTGAGAGCAAGAAGGTCTTATGGTTGGGTAAAAAGAATCAACGTCCGGTGCAAACTCATCTCAACTTACCACATTTGACCTTGAATTATCACGCTTCTTCCAAGCGAGTCGGAAGGCTTAGCGATTATAGCTTTTGCATCATGATCTGAAAAGATTGCAACAACAAGTAGTATAAGCAGCAGGAATATGGGATAAACTATCTCTCTAATATACTCAATACATACTTGTATTGAGCTCTCGTTTAGATTCTCAGTCTATCAAATCCAATTAGACCTGCTCCAGAAGAGCAGATTACATGTAGCATTTCAGATTGAATTATTGCAAAATATTAGAAAATGATGATAATACATAATAGTAGCATTAAACAAAAAGAAACGCTTCATATGTGTAATGTGTCTATTATAATCAATATGTGTATACAGTCCTTTTGATACAGCTACTAAGTATCTTTATCAAGTCCTGTAATACCTATATGCTACACTTGTAAAAGTTATACTTGTAGTAGCTATACTGTTATACTAGCTATGCTGGTAGTAGCTATACTTTTGTATTAGCTAAACTGTTATACTAACTACGCTGCTAGTAGCTATACTTTTATATTAGCTAAACTGTTATACTAGCTATGCTGATAGTAGCTATATACTTTTATATTAGCTAAATTTGTAGTAACTATACTTGTAATTGTCATATACTTGTAGTAGTCATATACTTGTAGTCATGTACTTGTTTTAGCTATACTCGTAGTAGACATTTACTTGTAGTAGCTATATACTCGTAGTATATTCATATACTTGTAGTAGCTATACTCATGGTGGTTAAATACTTGTAACAGCTATTGTAGTTGACATTTCTGTTCTAAACATCTTTGCAGTAAGTGCTCTTGTACAGTATAGGTATTTTTGCAGAGACACACGACTCAGAATATACACACTTTGATATGAAATGAGTACAATAATAATTATACGAATAAATAATGATGTTCACTGCTCTGGAAGAATCCGAGCAAACCGCAACCACAAGATATATCATTTAATTGTGAGTTACGAGCAACTACTGTGTATTATAAAGGTTATCTTTTAATGTTATTATCATCAAGAAAAAGAGATTCGTTTTTAGAATTGATTATTCAACTTTAGGTGTCTGATAACTAGATCCCCATCGAATTTGCATATGTATTATATATTCTACTATAGAACCATTCATTCAAACTATTTGACCTAGAGAGCTGAAATTTGGTAAACGTGTCCCCATCGACACATTTTCATAGAATCATTCAATCAAGCTATTCGACTTATACAGAGCTGAAATTTGATACATTTATTCATGCATTTATGCTAGAATTCATTCTGTTTGTCCAAAGGTGAAAATAATAATTATTATTAAGCAATGATATGTGATGCGCTCCGAATGAAAGGGACCTTAGAATTGTTTGAATATAGGTCATGTTTGATGACAGTTTCAACTTCATTAAATTCTTCCCTTTTAATTATTCGCAGACAGAACAGTTGTTCTTGTTACTATATGCTAAACATTCAAGAAAAATTCTTTCTGATTGCAAATCATTAAAAAGGAAGCTTTTAAGACTACCAACAAACATAACCTATATTCAATTAAAACATTCTAATGTCCGTTTCATCAGAGCCCGTCACATATTGTACATTTTTATACGCAAATTTTATTGAAAGAATAGCAAACGCTTTAAAAAGTGATTATTAACCTCGCTATTAACACAACAATTGTTTTATAAAAAGCGAAAATTTTCTAATCAAAAGTTTCGCTGGTTTAACATTTACAATATCATATCAGTCCTATACAGTATATGACCTAGAATGCTGAAATTTGGCAAACTTGTATTTTTTACATTTTATATATTTTTCTACATTTAAAACATTCGTACATGATTTATTGAATCTGAAATAAATATTTAATAAAATAAATAATTGAATAAATAATTTCAGCTATTAAATTCAAATGAAAGAGTAATTTTTTGTTTTATTTATTATTTTCCGTCTACCGTTCTTTCTGATTTAAACTATATTTCAACAACAATTTCATAATTAGATTAAGATTCTATTTATATATATACATATATATTACTGAAATCGCATGTTTTATAGTTATACACTATAATGTATAAATTTTTTAAATCATTCATAAAAATTCGCGAAATTCGTTAAATTAAAAATTCCTTAATTTATGCCAATATTAAAATCAACATTTCCAATATTTATATACATTTTTTTGAGGAATCTTGTTCTAAAAAAAAGAAAATTACAAAAAATGATCGTTTCTGCAAGTGCTTGTAAAATAAAGAACTCCTTGATTTTTGTGTGACTATACGTGTTCCTTTTTGTATAATTCACCCGCGGCATGCAATAACCGCCTCTAGACTCAAACACAAGCCCCATTTATAGCTACTCTGCAAAAACTGATGTCTTGAACTAAGACGTTAAGTGTCTTACTGTAAGACATTTATCGCTTTAAGACGCAAAAATGTCTTATGGTAAGACACTTGATGTCTTATTTCAAGACATCAGTTTTTGCAGTGTATAGGGCTTCAATCAACTTAAAAAATTGCGTAGAGGCGGTTCTTGCACGCGCAGGATAATTTTATCATTTATTTATTTATATTATTGTGTTTTACTTTTATTAGTTTTTGTTTATTATTATATTTAATATTGTTTTTATTATTGCTCTATTATTGTTATTATTATTGCTTTATTATTGTTATTATTATTGTATTTATTATTATATTTTCTATTCTATCCACTATTCTTTATTATATAACTATTATTAATTACTGGGTCCATTATTATTGAATATATATATTACAATATAAATTCCTTAAAATATACACTAGGATATCAACATTTCCATTTAAAAATGAAATGAAAAAATTGAGTGTATTTAATCATATAAAAATCTGAACTGCAACAATGTCTGAAGTGTGTAAATTTCCAAGTAAAATGTGTAAAGAAAGGTAAATAGTGCTGGACATGGCTAGGAATAAAAAATTGAATGCGCTTTCATTGTGATAAGAATGCAAAAAGACAAGTTGAAGTACACATAGTTGAAACAGGTGGAAATTGGTGAAAAAAAGAATCGACCTTGAGGTTTCGAATCGCAGCTGTGACTTTGTACTTGTTGCCGGTTGTTTGCTGGTGGTGGAGGGGCTGGAGGGCCACAGGTGCATCGCACTCGCACGCCCTCCTTTATTACACATTCCCTCTTTTCTCCTTCTTCCTTCGTCATCCACCTTAGAGACTAGCTATCCTAACTCTTCGTATCCTCTAACCAACTCGTTATTCGTTCCTCCAACACTTCATCAGCAACTCCAGCCATCAATGTTCAGCACAGTTTGTCCCTTTCATTATCTCCACCAAAATACAGGATCAATGTTGATTTTTTAACTTTTCTTAGAAAATGCAAATTGCTGTTTTTAAACAAATAGTGAAACTCCAAATTGTTCTTTATCAATGGTTTTAACTACAACAATAAATTATATAATTTTTCTATGATCTACAATTGTCTTTTAAAATGTGTTTTGGATGATCTACAACAACAAAAGTAACAAATTGTGCAAAAAAATTTGTGGAGTGAACTGCAACAACGATTTCTACATTTTTCTGGATATGATCTACAACAACTAGTGCATAAACATTTGTTGTGAGGACTGTAATAAACATTTCTATATTTTTCTGGATAATCTACAACAACAAAAACAATTTCTTTGGCAAAGTTGTACAACAATCTATAATAAGAAACTTTACATTTTAATGGATGATCTACAACAATAATAATAACCTGTGCATACAAATTTGTTGGCTGATCTTCAACAAAGACTTCTACATTTTTCTGGAAGATCTACAACAACAACTTGTGCATACAAATTTGTTGAGTGATCTACAACAAAGATTTTTACATTTTTCTGGATGATCTACATCAATTTGTGCATAAAATTATTTTTGTTTTTGGTGATTTGCAACAACTATTTCAACATTTTTCTGCATGATCTATAACAACAACAACAACAACAACTTGTACATACAAAGTGGTTTGGTGATCTGCAACAACGATTTCTCTAGATGATCTACAAGAATAATAATAACCTGTACATACAAATTTGTTGACTGATCTAGAACCTGGATTTCTACATCTTTCTGGATGTTCTACAACAACTTGTGCATACAAATTTGTTGAGTGATCTACAACAAAGATTTTTACATTTTTCTGGATGATCTACATCAATTTGTGCATAAAATTATTTTTGAAACATTTTTCTAGATTATCTGCAAGAACAACAAGAACTTACACATACATACAAATTTGTTGAGTGATCCACAAAACCAATTTCTACAGATCTTTTATTTTAATTTTACAATTGTTTGTGTAATCTAAAACAATTTCTACACTCTTCTGGATCATCTACAAAATTAATTTTTACCAGTTTTTGGATTACCAACAATAATTTATAAATTTTTTTGGATGATTTACAACAACGATTTCTAGAAATTCTTTTGGATGATCTACAACAATTTTGGCAAACTCTTTTAGTGATCTACAACAATTCTTCGACAGCAATTTATAAAAAAAATGTTTGGTGATCTGTCACAATTTTCACAAAATTTTTCGTTGACCTACAACAACTATTTTTATAAATTGCATTTGTATGGCCTGCAACAACTATTTTTATAAATTCTTTTTGTGTGATCTACCACAACGATTTCCACGAACTGTTTTGTGGATGAATTACTAAAACAATTTGTATGAACGCTTTTTGTTAATCGCATCTCCAACAAAGAATTTTACAAAAACAATTTCTACAAATTCTTTTGAATGATCAACAACAGTTGCTGCCAATTCTTTTGGATGGTCTACAGCAACAATTTCTACAAATTCTTTTGGATGATCTACAATAAAAATTTCTACAAATTCTTTTGGATAATCTACAACAAAAATGTGTACAAATTTTTCTGGATCATCTACAACAAAAATGTCTACAAATTCTTTTGGTTGATCTACAACAATTTCTAAAAGCATTTTTTGATGATCTACAACAGTTTTTATAAATTGTTTTTGGATAAACTACAAAAACACTGTCTACAAATTGTTTTGTGGGTCATCTACAAAGAGAATTTTCAAAATTATTTTCGAATAATCTATACAAATGCAATTTTCAAAATTGTTTTTGGGTGAAATACAAATGCAATTGCCAAAATTGTTTTTGAATGATCTACAACAATTTGTACAATTTTTGTGGACGATTTAAAATTTGCGTTTGGTGATCTGATGTGCAACTAGTGTTTTCTTGGAAAGACGGAAGTTGATCCAGATAAGCTGAAGTTAGTTTTTAATTAGCAACAAGTTGTTTTGATGAAGCCGGCATTTTGTGATAAGTTTTAATGCGATGTGTGCCTCATCTTGGTCTTCATTTCCGTAAAGTGTTTTCTTGATTCGAAGAGGTGTATTTTCATTTCAGTGAGTGGTTGCATTCGAGTGGGATCTGTTAATTTGAAAACGGAAATTAATAGCGAATAGTGCATAATTCAGTAGGCTATTAAAATCCTGGTGGAATTAGCTAAAGAAGGAAGAGATAATAAACGAGTGATTTGAACGCCGGGTTGGAGAAGACGGTTGTAAACATTGCACTAAAACTATTAATGAGTTCGTGGAGAAAATAGAATTAGCTGAAAAACAGGAACACTAAATCATACTTAGAATTAAAAAGAAGTGATTGCGACCTGTGTAATGCAGGGAGGCGACTGGCATTGGATGGCAGTTAATGGTGCAATTTTTTTCTCTTTACAGCAAAGATGAAACATCTTTGGCCGTTGGTGGTGTGGATACTTTTTTCTTCGTATCCAGTGAGTATAAATTTTGTACTATTCTAGATCATAACAATTTTTATAGCGTGTAACGGTTCCAATTTGAAATTCCAAGTTCGTTACAGAGGGAGGCGTGCCTTAAGTACGTCCCTCTGCAATTGACCACTTCCGTAACCATGAGCGAATCTGCTGTTTGATTTCATGCTTCGAAACTTACAAGGAGTTACTTTCTTTCAATGAATTATATTCTGATGTATTCCTCCCTTTTTGAAAAAGAAAATGAAAAAGTGATTCTTCTATCGCATTTGCATAATACATTAGTACATAAGTGTTATGTAATTATTTACGAACACTAATTTTCAATTCTTCTTCCCCAAACTAGCAAAGTGAAAAAATAACTATTTATAAAAATTGCAAAATTCATTAAAAATTGCTGAAATAATTGCAAGTCGTTAAATGGACTAGCAAAATAAGGATAAAGATTTCCAAGATGTAATTAAATTATCTTTCTAAATGATTGAGTTATAATCTAAGTTTGGTCATTTATGTTTACTAAAAACTTTTATTGCAATACATATACTTCTGAAAAAACTTTTATTGCAGAAAATTAAAAGTAAATGTTGAAATGTGTAAAAACGAATAGTAAGAAGTTCCAGGGATGCCTCACTCTTAAAACGGTATTATTTATCTCTTAGCTTCGGTATTATTAACTGTTGATGTAACTTATTAAGTAACTCGTTAAATAATTACCTCAACAATTAATTTTTATTTCGTTATTACCTTTTTAAACTTCTGTTTATGCAAGTATTCGATAAGAGAAATTTATATTTATATATTATTCAAATAAATAAAGGAATGACTTTTATTTGTCCAATAAATATTATGTGGACTTTGCATTGAAAAAGTGTAATGAAAACTGGGAAAAATTAATTTCTTGCAACACCCCTAATGAAAAGTTGAACTTAAGTACTTTAAAATATGCGTAAAATATGATTATTTTAAGCAATATGTATACACGGAAAGAAATATCTGGCTATTCTAGTATAAAGCGTCCGTACTATTGTCGCATCCCCACTCTCATACTAATAAGGTAAGCCCGCATCCTCTTTTAACGTGAGCCCACCCTATTTTAGTATGGGCTCATGCTTTAATAGCATGCGCACTTACTGTATTAGTATAAGAGTACGGTTGCAATAAAAGTACTGATCCGTTTTATGTTAGAAAAGCTAGATCTTTCTCTCCTTGTAGTAGATAACTTTGCGCACAGTTGTAACCGCGCATGTGTCATATCTTTACACGCAGTTGTTACTGCGCGTGCGTCACATCGCTACACTTTACGCGCATGCGTCGCCGTCATTTCAAAAGTGACGCCATTTCTCGGATCTTTTAATTTAAAGCGCGTATTTGTTTCTTGACAGTCCTTCAAAAGTTTTTGTATATTTTTTCAGTTTTCAAATTAAATTTTACAAAAGAGGCGTTGCAAAAAATAATGTATGTTACACGTGCAAATTTTAGGTAATTTTAAGAACTTGTTTCACAAGTAACTGTCATTGATTAAGACAAATACAATAATATAATTATATGCAAAGCGCTGCTTTTTTTTCATAAAAAGTCCCCTGCTGCAAATCATATCAGTTTTAATTTGAGATCTTTCGTTTCCTTATTTTAATTCACTCGACGACTAATTAGTTACTCAAGAAGTTGTTTATCAATATGCAGATTGATTAGAAAGTTTCCCAGCTCTTGCGATTTATTTTGCATCGAATTGCTAGAGATCAATATTAATTTAATTAATATTAATGTTTAATATTATATTTTTTATATTAATTAAATTGATAATATTAATAATCAATATTTAATATTTTATCCAAAATGATAAAATTAATCTATTTTTTAAATTGAAAATAATTGAAGACAATTTTTCAGGCCGATTCATACAAAGGATTCGGCACTGGATTCAAGAGAGAAGTGTTCTTTCTAAATCTAGAAGATGGGTATTTTGGCTGTCAAGTTAATGAGTCAACAGATATATTGCAGCTTTTAGAGCTGTCGAAACTTTGCGACAATCATGTTGATTGTTTTCAAGGCACAGATGAGCAGCGGAGTAAGCTGAAATGCACAGGTAAGAGAAAGCATCATCAACTCTTTCAGTAATCTTGACAAATTATCAGAATCTCAGATTTAGATTTACTATTAAACCGCAGACAGTGCAGACATCATTATGGTCTTATTAAATCAAGCAAGTCTATCAACATAAATATTTCATCAATGTAGAGGTATTTCATTCAAACATGGTCGTCGAATTAATTTTCTCTCTTCAAATAGTTTGCACATTTTACATTCTCCAATATTTGAATTTACTCTTTCTAGTTCAAAGCTTTTGTATCTTTTCGGTTTTTTATATTTCACATTTTGGCACTCAAGAAATTTGTATTAATCTATTATCAAATTTTTATTTTTCTGTTATCAAATTTTTATGTAACATTCTTTGTATTTTTTGTATTTAAAATTTGTTGTATCTTTTGTATTCCACATCTTTTTTATTTTTTGAATTTCTGCACTGGAACGCCGATTCTGTATACAGTGTTTGGGTTGAACAGTATCGATGTGAACCTTGAGGCAAGGTCAGTCAAACAATCAGGACCGTATGAAGTTTTCTAGGCACGGTTTTGAAGAGGAGCCCATTTCGCGCTTTTCTATTTATTATTCGCCAGCAAGAGGGAGAGCGAGTGAGTACGTCACTGCGCGCGTTGTTTTTCGCTCTCTTGTACCACCTGCTGGCCATTCCTACCCTCTCCTGGAAGCTCCTGTGTGAAATCGGTTTATGTCAGAATCGGCGTTCCGGTGTTAATATATATGCAAAGATATTGTGTAAAAAAAATTGAGCGAACTTTTCATTTTTTGAAAATTTGGTTTCTTGACTTTAAACCTTTGCTCAAGCCCGAAATTTTTCTTCAAAATTATAAAACTCAGTACTCAAAATCTGCGTAACTTCTTTTTTATTTTGTGTCTAAGGGACTTGAAGAATGTTGATTAGTTTTTGAGATATGAACAAAAATGTGAAATGAATTTGTGTAACGATTCGACCAAGCTGATGAATTTGTCGTTTTTATGTAGTAAACAGTTTGCTAATAATAAAATATTGAATTATTATGATGAGCCTTAATTGGTGAAAGAAGATTTTCGCGAATATATGAATAAGATTAATATGATTTTTTCACACCGAGTGAATATGAAAAAACAATAATGAGAATGACACGATTAAAAAACAATGTAAAATTAAGATTTGTTTACAAAGAATTTATTGCCTATTAATGATTTTAATAGACTTTACTGATTTTGTGCACATTATCATTCGTATAATTAAGATTTTTTTAATTTTATGTGAAGATAGATAACTTTGTTCTTGTAGTATTTTATTCCGTTTACTTTATGTCCGTTTTTCTATTATTTATAAATTTTAATATCAAATGATTGTTAATAATAATCCCAATACTTATCTAAATGAAATCTGTTTTCCGTTTATAATAATAATTTCGAGAATTAAATTAATTAAAAAAACGATAATGAGAAGTAATCACGATCGATAATTTAAAAATAATGTTAATTAGGCTTTATAATGTTAAATACTTTGCTATAAGAAAGGATTTTTTCCCAAGCGTTGTCTACTACCTCATACAAAACTCTTGCTTGTAACTTATCTCGAAGAATATCGGGAAATAACTGAATATCCAGAAGACTTGTACAATTAAAAAATATAAAAAGAGTGTTGTTTAGAAAGATTTAGAAGGATGTCGAAGAAGGATGTTAAAAATTAGGAAACTTTGTTGATCAGTAGGAGAAAGTTTATGCAGGTTTTTCATTAAGTTTTTAACAAATTAAAAAATAAATAAAAACACTGGCACATAAGTTGAAACGCTATTTTATTAGCTACGAAGAAGGATGTTGTTTAGAAGGATTTCAAATTTTTTTATGGAGACACTTTTTAACATTATTAGTTTTAATAAAAATAATAACTATAATAATAATTAAAAATTTAAATATAATATGAATAATAATAATAGTTGCAAATAGTAATAGTTGTAAATAATATTTAGTTAATTTTGACAAAGAAGACTTGATTCTCGATTTTAAGTTATGAAAATTTTAAAACGCTGATGAAAAAAGTTGTGAAATTTTCATTAAATTTTGATGTCTGTCTGTCGTTCTTCCGTGCACTGTTTGTTGCCTAGCAACTGTCGCTTAGCAACGGTCGCCAAAGCAACGGCCTTCTAGCAATTGCTATAAAAAGCCGTTACCTAGCGACTGATGATGAAAAACATTTAACTAGCAGCTGTTGCCTTGTAACTGTTACCTAGAGACAGTTACTTAGAAACAATTAACCGTTATCTAGTCATCTTTACCTAGCAACTGCTACCAAACAACCGTTACATAGTAACCGTTGCCTAGCAACTGCTACCAGTCAACCGTTATATCTAGGCAACGGTTGCTAGGCATCAGTTCTAGGCAACTGATCTAGGCAACTGATGCCTAGCAACCGTTGTTTTGAAACTGTTGCCTGGCAATTGCTACCCAAAAATAGTTAATTTCTACTGAAAATTTAATTAATTAATTTTTAACCTTTATACTGAATTTATTTTTTTTTACTGAAATAGCTACAAAATCCTATTGCCTTCTGCTACATTGTGATAAATTGTTGTACCCTCGCTCTAGTTACAATGATAAAAAAATGTGGTTTCCAGATGACTGTACCAAAGAAGATGGCACCCCGTGTCAAAACGGAGTTTGTCTCGACTCAGTCTGTCACTGCAATGATGGCTTCGGCGGCTGCAATTGCCAAGTTCCAGGTTAGTATTGATGCCCGCAGCAATTTTTATTTTACAAGAAAAGCAATCACTAACCGATCATTAAAGTTGAAAAAGGCCTGTGGCTCACCGTTCTTCGGTCAAGACCTTTATATTAAGTTCCGTTCAGAAGTTTTATTTTACTGTTAACTGTTCACTTTTCATACTCATCTTCATCTTTTGCAGATGAGAACGAGTGCAAGTACAGGCCCTGTGATATTTTTGCCCACTGTACAAATACTCTTGGCAGCTTTCAGTGCTCCTGCTTCCCCGGTTATCAGGGAGATGGATTCCACTGCGAAGGTAGTTTATCATAATTATGCAAATTAGAATCGATTATTAAATGATTAAGGAATTGTTAAACCAACTGAAAATCGAACATTCAAAACTAAATGGAATATTGAAAAATTAATGGGAAAAAGACGATTAGGAAGGGCCACATAAACTGGCAGTTAATGTTACTTGAAGGAAAGATAAAAATTAATTATGTATAGTGATTGTACATCTTTTTAATGCGATGCTTGAATTTAAATTTCAGACATAAACGAATGTGAGAATCCAATTCTTGCTGCACGGTGCGTCGAAAATGCCGAGTGCTGTAATTTACCTTCGAATTTCCTATGTAAATGTAAAGCAGGATTCACTGGTGATGGGGAAGATCACTGCGAAGATGTAGACGAATGTACATTGTCCGATGCGTGCGGAGAAAATAGTCATTGCCTGAATATCCCTGGAAATTATAGTTGTTTGTGTCAGCCGGGATTCACGGGAGACCCGTACAAACTTGTAAGTGATATTATTTGTTTCCAATCGACAAGTTAAAAAATCCAGTTTCACTCAACGACAGTTAGAGAATCACTTGAGTCGAATGTCCGATTCGTTGGAATCTGCAAGGCCATCAAATTGATAAACTGATTCACCCAATCTTTCCATTTAGAAATAATTTATTTAGATTTTTGATCAGAAATCTTCTGTTACAAAATCTTTTGTTCCGAAGTCTTCTGTTCCGAAATCTTCTGTTCCGAAATCTTCTATTTTGAAGTCTTCTGTTCAGAAACCTTTTCAATAGAACTCTTTTATTCAGAAATTTTCCGATTAGATTTCTTCCTTTTTGAACTGTTTATCAATTTAAATGCATTTCTTTTGTAGACAAGGAGACTACAACTCAAAGAGTCCTCCGATTCGTTTGCGATTCCACTTATCGTTGTTGGATTGTTGAATAGAGTGTAAAACGTTTTCTCACGATTCAAATAACCTGAACGATATCTCTTGAGAGACTTGTTTTCAATTCCAGAATAGATATGCATTTAAATTGAATAAAAGCTCGATCACATGTGTTTGCCACTATGCATTAGATTTATGCGTTATCCGGTAGATATGGGTGAAAAATGGAAAATAATGTCCCTTTGTGTTTGAACAGTGTACCGATATAAACGAATGTAACTACGAAGGTGCTTGTGGACGTGGTGCCTTGTGCGTGAATTTGCCTGGTGCGCATAGATGTGAATGCCCTGAAGGGTATGAAGGGAACCCAGAAGATGAGTGTAGGGATGTGGACGAGTGTCTTAGAAGTCCCTGCGGACGATCGGCCTTGTGTACGAATATGGATGGCAGTTTTCGCTGTGCTTGCCCCGCAGGAATGGAGGGAGACCCAATGTCAGGCTGCCATGGTAAGTCATACTTTCAAATGATAGAATCTTGATTTATACTTAACGCTGTACATAGTTTACTTCACGCTACACCGATAAAGCGGAGGAAGTCGTTAATCTCGTTAATCCTCACTAAAAGAGAACTTGGAATAAAAGATGAATAATTACATTACATTACACTACCACATGACTCTTATGATCATCTTCCAAGTAAAAATCCCTCTCAAAATATTCACATCTAGGAATAATTTTGCAATTATTTATGTAGATATTTTTCTGTCTATTGGCTCAATGGTTTTTATTTGCTTTTTCTTAACAAATTAAAAAAGACACGAATTAATAATTGTATATTTAATATGCTTTCCATTCTGATGTGTGTCCCAGCTGAAAATATTCACATTTAATTCTATTTAGGAAATCAAGTAAATATATCGTCAAATATTCGTGAATATTTTTATCTGGACATAGTATAAAGATAAACGATATTAATAGCACAACTAACAACGCTACTAGATATAAACGAATGCGAGGGCAATCCTTGTGGTGCGGACGCGGAATGTGTGAACAGCGAAGGAAGCTTCGAGTGCAGATGTCGGTTGGGATATCAAATGGATGCCATCCACGGCTGTGTCGACGTGAACGAATGCGCCCAGAATAATCCCTGCGCTACTAACGCCAAGTGCATCAACGTCCCAGGAACGTTTAAGTGTTTCTGCCCTCGAGGCTTTGTCGGCCAGGGACTTACCCTGTGCGAAAGTCAGTTTCCTTTTAAATAAGCTTACTATCAATCCTTAAAGCAATCATCTTGAATTCTTTTCCATTTTTTTGATAAATGGAAAAGAAACCTACTCTTTGTGCATTTACATCGAATTCAAAAAATTACTACTCAAAATTATTTTTTTTTTTTTGTTTTTCAGTAAATTACGGGCCTTATAAAGTCACATTAGTACAAAAGTACTCTTAAAACTAACAGTTGTCTACCGCAACTATATTTTATATAACAAAAGTAATCAATGAAACAAAATAAAGTAAACGCTAGGTATACTACAATAAACTAGTATTAAACAAACGTCGACGCAACGATGCAGTGAATCTACAAATACTTGTATCCAAAAAAATCAATTTCATCAGCAATCGAATTAGCCTCCCTGCAAAGTCTGTTTATTAAAGTATGAGTTCAGTAATTAGTCCTGCAAGATCTTTCATAAAACAGTACATGATATCTAGTCAATCTTACAGGCACATAAATATTGAACAGAGAAAGTAAATATGGTCAATTCATAAATCCATTTAACAGTTTGTAGAGGAATCTCATATCCGCAAAAAGAAATCTGGATGTTACCAAGAGAATATTTAGTTGAGCACTCAAATTGCTATAGTCATGAGTATATCTGTCAAATGCAATGTTTGACTGGCGAGCAGCAAAGCGCAAAAACCTATTCTGAACGCTTTCAATCTTTATTTTATTAGAAACATAATGAGCCCAAATGACAGAACCATATTCTAGTAAAAATCTTACATGCGTGAAATACAAAATTTTTAATGTGCCAATATTATGAAATGCTGAATCACATCTCATAACAAACCCCAAAGACCTAGAAGCTCTGGAGACCACATCAGAAATGTCGTCATTAAAAGATAAATTACTACAAATAAGCAATCCCAAATCACGCACTTGATCTACCCTGACAAGATCATACCAACCAATGGCATACCGATTTACAAAAGACCGTTGCCTTGTAAAAGTAATAATTATACTCTTATTTAAATTAATGGACATATGATTAATAGTACACCACTGGTCAAGACGATCCAAGTCAGACTGAAGATCAGAGTAATTATAATTAAATAGTCCAAATATTAGGATACTTTGTATTTCATTGCTATTCTATATGAATTTACAAATACTAATCAAGAATGAATTGTAATTAGACTTGTACTTAACTGTGAATATTGATATTATAGAATAAAATTAGGAATCGAAATTAGCAATCTTTGGAATTAGAACTATAAATTGGGATTGACATTTAGAAATAAAATTAGGAATCAACAATGGAATTAAGTATTGTGCTAGGTGAATTAGAACTAAGAATTAGAACTACGAATAATAATGAGAAATTAGAAATTGAAATTATGAATTACATATATAATTATTATTTGCAATTAGATGTTAAAATAGAGAATTGGATTTAGACACATAAATTAACTATTAGAAATAAGAATTGGAAATTAGAATTAAAAAATACAATTGGAAAAAAAAGTTATAAATCAAAATTTGAAATTTTAATTTAAAAATAGTATTTCGAATCAGTATTGAAATTATAATTATTCAGTAAAATTAGGTATTTGAAATCAAAATTAAGAAATGGAATTAAAAACTATTATTTTGAATATGAAAAGGATATTGTATTAGAATTAGGTAAGAATTAAAACTAAAGAATTGAAGTCAGAGTTAGAAAATAGAATTTGAAACACAATTGAGAATTTCAATTCGGAATTAAAACTATGAATTACAATTAGAATTAACAATCGGAAAGACAAAAAATGTTATTGTGAATTCGATTTTAGAATTATGTATTAACAATTAGAATTTAGAATCACATTTGGAAATTAGAACCCAAGAAAGTATTAAGAAAAATATTACTGTGAATTAGATTGTAGAATTTGAATTGATATAAATATAATAAATTGGAATTCGAAATTATAAACAAGAATCAAAGTTTCGGATTGAGAATTAATCAACAATTGGATTTAAAAATTTACACTAAAAATCAGAATGAGAAATTAGAATTTAAAACCTTATAAGGAATTAGAATTATTATTATAATTATAATTATAAATGCGGAAAAGATTATTGTCGATTAAAAATTCAAACTATATAATTAATAATTACAATTAGGAATTAACAATTGTTTGGAACCTAAATTGTCCATTTGAACTACAAAAATAATGATTGGAATTTAGATCTAACAATTAAGAATCAAAATTTTGAACATCAGTTTTAAAGGCTGGAATTGAGAATTAGAATTAGAATTAAAATTAAGAACCTTTTATTTTGATTAGCAATTTAAAATTAGATTTTGTTAGTTATTTATTAATGATTACACGGGCTAAAAATGCCTAAATTCAGAATTCGTAATAAGAATTAGGAATAAGAATTAAAAATTATAATTTGAAACATATTTGAAAATTGAAATTAGGAATTTAAATTATGAATAATAACTATAAATAATTACAATTATTAATTATAAACTAAAGTTTAACAATCAGAATTTAGGATTAGAACTACAGAAATAATTTCAATTACGAGTCAAAAATTAGATCAGATTTTGAGGCTGTAATTGCGAATTTTAATTAGAATTTAAAACTTTCCATTGTAATTAGTAAATGGAAATTAGAATTTAGAATTAGAATTGGGAAATAAATTGAAAGTTGCAATTATAAATTAGAATTATGAATTGAATTTGGGAGTTTGAGTGTGAAGTATATATTTACGTTAGAAATTAAAATTGTATTTTAAAAAAATATAAATCAGGATTGGAAATTAGAACTAAATAAATAAATACAATTCGGAATATGAATTTAAAACGTAAAACAATTGAATTAAGTACCTGAATTGGGAATTTGAACTATATTCATAATCAGAATTTAAAATTAAATTTGGGAATTAGAACTGAGAATCCAAACTAGATACATAATTATAATTAGGAACTAATGCTTGGTATCAGAATTATATATATATTGTAATTGAGAATTATAATTAAAATTTATATCCCTTTATTGCAATTAGCAATTAGTAATTATAAGTTATAAGTTTTCAAGAATTTTTTTTGCGTGGGACATACTAGGTAATCTGCTTACAGATACCTTGAAGCCCGTACTTCAAGGTTATGTGGGATTGGTAAACAAAAATAGAAACAAAAAATAAGTCGGCGAAGTACTACAAGCCCTGACCCACTAAAACCCATAACCTATTTTTTTGGGAAAAAGCGCACTATTTTAAACGAATAGCAGCGTCTAAGGGTGTCTTCCTTTCTTAGCCGCTTCAAGAATCTTCCGGAAAGCGGCACACTTATCCGATCTCAAGACGTAGTCGCAAGCCTGGTCTTCCTTCACGCTGCACAAGAAGCAACGGGGATCTCTGTTGCAGTGGGCGAGGGTGTTGCCGGTTTCTCCGCACTTATAACAGGCAGAGGATCTGTCCACTCCCCTACACTGCTCAGCTTTGTGCCCGCAATCAAGGTACCTGTGACACCTGATCACCGTAACTCTCCTCCTTACACAGAAACTCATAAAGCCGACCTTGACATGGCCAAGGTGCTCTAAAATTGATGCTTCTCGCCGTGCCACGGTGATCACAGCCAACTTGATTCCTCTTTGGTTTACGGGGAGATGCTTCACCATTCTTCGTATCTTCGTTGCTCCAAGGACTCGCTCCAGAGCCGAGACTACCTCTACTTGTTCTGTAAGACTGTCCAAATCTCGGATTTCCAGAGTGACTTTCTGGTCCTCCTGCACCTGGACAGTCGTCAGATCCCCGATTACCTCTTAAACCTTTGAGGCGAAAGCCTCCTTGTTTGACTTTTCTTCTAGCTTTAGGAGATTATCTCCCTTTTGAGTGGGTCTGGCTCCTATGATTTCAATCTGGCACAACTCCAGATCGAATTCCTTTCGAAGCTTTCCAAGTACAGATGCATACGTCTGGGAACCCGAACGAGCAAGCCTTCCTTGAGTCCTCCTTAGGAATATTGAGGAGTCTCTTTTCTCCTTTTCTTGTCGCCAACACAACTTGTTTTATGGTGTCGGCTTCGTTCTTTTCTCCTTCCTGTACTTATGGGTGTCCTCACCATAATCTAGACTCCTACAATGCTTCTCGTCTACCTTGTCTGCTTCTTGATGCTTCTTCTCAAGGTCGAGCAAGTTCCTCGAATCGTCTTGGATGATTTGATTGACATTTGGCTGTTTCTTACATGCTACAAACATCTTCTGTAGTTCTGTCTACATCATTTTGGCGTAAGACAACTCCTGTACTCTCAGCTGTAAAAATTCATTACTACCTCTCTTACACTCATTTCATCTTTTCAACGGTCTGTATACCTATACCAGGGGCCAATATCAGGTACTACTACCCTGGCAAGGTGTATCTGAGGCCAGAGTTTCGTTTGCCGTTGTCGTTATTGCATCGCTGCAAAGAGCATTGATGCGACGACCACGTTGCCCAGGGAATAGGACGAATTAAATGAATATTTAAATTAGCACATTGAACTATTAATGATAATTATTATAGATTGAATTTATCACTCAGTAACAAAATTATCAAACAATAAGGGAAATATCAATCACTCATTCTATTAATGATAATCATTAAGTAGAAATTATGTGAAACAAATATAAAGATGAATCATAATTAGGAATTAGATTTGCAAACTATAATTAGGAACAAAATTGAGAAATAATTATTATTGGGAAAAAGAATAACAAACTATAAATTGAAATTAGAATTAACAAACAGAAATGGATTATAGAATTTGGAATCAAGCTTAAAGCTTTTAACTGTATTATTATCAATTAGAATTAAGTTTTACAATTAGGAATTGAAACCAAGTATTAGAATTAGGTATTATATTAAATCATGAATTAGAATATTAGTAATCAGAATTGATCATTAGTATTAGGAATTGGAATTAGAAATTATAATTAGATTTTAGTATTAGAAATTAATGTTAGACATGAGAATCTGCAATCGTTAATATAAACTAAAATTGTGAATGAGATTACAATGAGAATGAGAAATTATAATTAGGAATTAGAATTAGGAACTGAAGAATCAAGATAATTTACGGTGTCTACAACATAAATAGTTCAGATTTTTAATAACGTACTAAATAATTAACATTTGTCACTAGTTACTGGAAAAGCCGCTAAATGCAAATAAACAGAAATCAAGAATTCTTATCTCAAACATTCTTGTTCTTCGGATTGCAGCTGCAAGTTTTAACTGCTGTAACGATTAAATACTTAACGTATTTACCGGTTTTCTTTTGTAAAGTAAAATCAATTCAAATTGCTCCTTCTTGATAACTATGCTTTCAATTCATATTCTCCATTTAGTAATTAAATATTTGGTCTTCAGTTTGAAGATTAATTTCCGAATTAGGTTTTTTGAAATCTTTGTTTTGAACAACTGGCACAGTAATCCACTTTTGAATTAAAAATTAGATGATTGCTTTTAAGGATTAATATTATTCCTTGTTAATATCACCTAATGATTAACAGTCCGCTAATTTAATAAAACTATTAACAGATATTAACGAATGTGAAAAAAGTCCGTGTGGAGAAAATGCAGAATGTACAGACACAATCGGCAGCTTTGTTTGTAGCTGCAAGGCGGAATACACAGGCGATCCGTTCAAGGGATGCAGTGGTTAGAATTTTATTTTCCAATTTTGTTTCTCTTCTCTCTCACTACTCGTACTAATGTTTTATCAGGCTTTCTTGTCTTCTTAACATAATTTAAACTAACTCTCCTTTTGTCTTTGATGTATTGTTTTACAATCCTACTTCGATGAACAGATATCGACGAGTGTACTGCTTTGGAAAATCCATGTGGAACCAACGCTATTTGCAAAAACTCAGTTCCTGGATATACTTGTCTCTGCCCTCAAGGGTTCAGTCCAAATCCCAGCGCAAAAGTCTCATGTGACCAGGTAAGATGAGTTTTTATGGAATTTTAATCAAAAACGAACAAAATAATTTCATTCGAGACATTTTTCAATATTGTAATTAATTTATCGATATTATTGCTTTCTATTAATAAGGAATAATTATATATTCTTATATTAATAAACAATAATTATTCCTTCCTGTATTAGTGATTAATAATTATAGCTTCTTCTATTAATAAACAAGATTTCATCGATAATATCGTAATCGTAAATAAAACAATAAACTGACGTTTATTAAATGTGAAGAGCTTTGATATTCTCTATTAATAATCAATAATTACACGTTTCAATGTCTTGTGTTAAAGACCGATGTTGCGATACTTTGTAAATCCAACTTCGACTGTGTTAACAATGCCGAGTGCATCGAAGGTCAATGTTTCTGCAAGGAAGGCTTCAAGGCGATTGGAGCTGAATGTGATGATATCGATGAATGTTTGACGAATCCATGTGGACCGCATTCTGTATGTACTAATACAAAGGGGCATTTCCATTGCGAATGCGAAACTGGTTTTATTGGAACACCACCACATGCTCCTTGCAAAGGTAATCATAATTAAGGATTAACAAAATATCAACAAATATCAATACAGATTTTCTACTACATTTAGTAATTACGATTGCCATTTTGATTGTAATTAAATGTATTGATATAAAACAATTTTCAACATATCATGACGTTTTCTTCAATGGTAAATAATCTTATTCGTTTGTAAACAATAGCTCCATGTGACGAAGTAACTTGCGGAGAACATGCCTTCTGTAAAGCTGATGGTCAAGAAGCCTATTGTATCTGCGAAGACGGATGGACATTTAATCCTAATGATATTGCTGCAGGATGTGTTGGTAAGATATACCTACTTTTTAAAAAATGCAAAGATATTCCATTTTTCAACATATCATTGTGTTTTATTTCTCTAGATATTAACGAATGTGACGCGGTAAATGGACCGGCTGGTCGATGTGGTAAAAACGCAATTTGTACAAACAGTCCTGGTGGATTCAGTTGTCAGTGCAAACAAGGATTTTCCGGAAATGCTTTTAAACAATGTTTAGGTAATATTAACTATATCGACTAATTGGTTGGAATCGAATAAACAGAATAATAAATTAGGCAAAAACAAGGATCTTTTGAAGTTGACAATTAATATTAAAATTAAGTTGACATTTAATATTAACATGGAATTAGTATTAAACCTTTTTAATCAATAATCCCTTTTTCTCAAAAGATATTGATGAATGCACGCGATCTGATGCATGTGGTCACGGAGCCATTTGTACAAACATCGAAGGGTCTTTCACTTGTTCCTGTCCACCGGAATCTATTCCAGATCCTGACCCACATATTAAGTGCGTTGGAGTCGTTACCTGTGATGAGGACAACGACTGTCCAGGAAATGCAATTTGTGATCCCCAGAAACGGTGCTTGTGTCCGGAACCCAATGTTGGAAATGATTGTAGACGTAAGATTAAATATGTTACCGAATTACTACAATTATTATCACAATTCTTACCTATCTTCAATTGTAGTAGCATATTGAATTGTGTTAACATATTGAATTGTAGAAGTATTTTGAATTGTAGATAAAATAGCTTGAATTGTAGGAGTATCTTGAATTATAGGAATATCTTGAATTGTAGGAAAATAATCTTCCGGATTATGAAAATTATTCAATACATTTACAAACCGTGATTTTGAATTGCAGATCCGTGCGAAGATCTTTCTTGTGGTCCGAATGCTCACTGTATGTTGCTTAATGACGTCGCAAGCTGTTTGTGCAGAAATGGTTATACAGGTACACCGGGTGTCAAAGGAGGATGTAGAGATGTTGATGAATGTTCGACCAATCCATGCCCACCAGGCGCAGTTTGTTACAATGAACCAGGAAGCTTTTCCTGTCAGTGTCCAAGTGGAATGAGTGGAGACCCTTACAGTGGTGGTTGTGAAAAATCACTCTTACCTCACGAATGTGGACCCAACACACCTTGTCCTATTGGAGAGCAATGCATCAAAGACGAATTTGTCGGAAGCAGCGTTTGTATCTGTCAAAGAGGATATACCCGCGATGCGTCAACTCAGAAATGTAGAGACATCAATGAGTGTTTGGATCTTAGAGACAAGCCTGCTTGTGGAGTTAATGCCATCTGCAAAAATCTTCCAGGAAGTTACGAGTGTCAATGTCCGTCTGGCTTTAATGGAAACCCGTTTTCTCTTTGCGAAGGTATATTGCTTAATTGAGTCCAAGTTTTCTAGTTCAGAGATAATTACATTCTCGTCTGAGAAGTTATGTAAAACATATATTTTTTAAAGTGAAATGAATTGGAGAATTGCAAGTACGATTAAAGGGTTGCCTTTAAGGAATCAATTTAGTAACTTGTGTGGAGATAATAATTGTTCTTAGAACAAAGTTTAACAAGCATTAATTTTGTTAATTGTTCCTAGAATGCAATAGCATCGAGTGCCAGTGTCAACCACCTTACAAGATCGTAGATGGCAAGTGCATGCTGGCTGGTTGTTCCAAGGGCGAAACCTGTCCTGCCGGTGCTGAGTGTATCACGATAGCGGGTGGCGTCAGTTATTGCGCCTGCCCTAAGGGCTACAGCACTAAACCTGACGGATCTTGTGAAGGTAATAAAAAAGAGACGTCTTTCTAGAATTATTTTACGTGTCTAGAGAAACACTAACTTGATTATTTAACTTGTTCTTGCAGACATAAACGAGTGTATTGAAGGTCATCAAGTATGTGGATACGGCGCCGAGTGCATTAACGCACCTGGTTCTCATCAATGTGTTTGTCCTCGCGGATATGGTGGTGATCCTTACAACGGTCTATGTTCGCCAGCACAAAAAAGATGCACGAGTGATAACGAATGTAAAGCCAACGAGAAATGTGTGCAACCTGGAGAATGCGTTTGTCCTTTACCATTTTACACAGATCCACTTGATGGAAATCTCTGCAAAAGTATGTTTTATTATTTAATAATTTAGATATTAAAAAATACGATGTTTAACATTAGTAGAAAATTCGTTATTGAGCTAACATTTTACATCTTCCAATTTCAATAAAAATATGTAAAAATTGTTATTGTTTTCAGATCCTTGTGACCGGTTCCGTTGCGGACTTAATGCGAAGTGTACACCAAATGATCCACCAAAATGCATGTGTGAAGCGGGATACGAAGGAGATCCCCAGCAAGGCTGTGTTGATGTTAATGAATGTATTAATAACCCTTGTGGACGTGGAGCTTACTGCTTTAACAATAAAGGTGGACATGTATGCGAATGTCCAAGGGGAACATCTGGTGATCCTTATGGAGCCGGATGTTCTGGGGCTCCAACAGCCAAACAAGAATGTTCATCAAACGATCATTGCGAGAATTACTTTGCTTGCGTTCAAGGAAGTTGTGTTAATCCCTGTGACAATGTACCCTGTGGTCCAAACGCCTATTGCGAACCTGACAAACATGCTCCTTGGTGTCGATGTGTCGTTGGATACATTGAAGGCAAAAATAACGAATGTGTATCCCGTGAGTACTGATTTGATTAAATTATTGCATACTAAATCGTGGAATACAATTCCATTTCATTTTAATGAAGGTTTCTGATACTAACTGATACCTCTTTCAGAATGTGATGGATATGTTTGTGGCAGCGGCGCACAGTGTATTGTCAGCTACGATGGACCAACTTGTAAATGTATTGAAGGATTTATGGGAAACCCGTTCCCTGGAGGTCAATGTGCTCCAGATGTCTGTTCTCCAGAAATTCCTTGTGCAGAACCAAGTATTTGTATAAGCGGGCGATGCAAACGTCGCTGTGAAGGAGTCGTATGCGGAATTGGCGCCAGTTGTGATCCTGTAACTAATAAATGTGTTTGTAATCCGTATTTCATTGGAAATCCTGACATCCTTTGTATGCCACGTAAGTGCTCCTTATGTTTTTTTATAAGAAAATCGTCTTTGTGTGAACTTTATATTACTTAAACGTTTTTCTAACAGCGGATCAACCACCACATTGCAATCCGCCATGTGGATCTAATGCACACTGCCAGTATGGTCTACTTGATTCTAAATGTGTATGCAACCCTGGTACCAATGGTAATCCTTATCATGGATGTGGAATTCAACATAAGTCAGATTGTTCCCCGGACTCTTGTGGAAAGGACGCCCACTGCAGTCCTGGACTCAATGCTGTTGAATGCCTCTGTCCGCCAGGATTTGCTGGAAATCCATACATTCGATGTTACGGTAGGTAGTCCAAAATTTTGTGAATTTTTCACTTTGAAAATGAACAGCCAAGGTGTTAAACTTGCGGCTTTTATCACAACAAAGATAGAAGCGAAACTTCACTTCTAATAAAATAAAATCAGTCATATGATTTCTTTTAGAGCTAATTGATCAGAAAGGAACCAGGAAAAGGTTTTTTGAACCTTCCTTGTACCATTTTGAAGCTATAAGACGTCCTCAATGGCAGCAGGCACCTACTGTTCTTTTATTAGACTGTCAAAGGCCCAAATTTTTAGAGTGACTGATTTTCCGGTACCTGAACAGTCGTCACATATCTGGCCGTTTCAGAAACTCTAACGGGAAAAGCTCTCTTATCGAATTTTGCTTCCAAGTTTAAAAAGAGATCCCATTTTTATATAGGCCTTGCGTTTAACACTGTAGTTTTGCAAGTCTCTAGGTCAACCTTTCAAAGGTTGCCGAGGATAGACGCGTACGTCTTTTTCTTTTACTGGGAGGAGTCTTCACCTTACTGGCGTAAGAATCTTCCTTTCTAACTTTCCTGGAGTAGTCCTTTGGTCTCTTCAGAGGCATCCTTTCTTAAAGGATATCGCTTCACACCTTCTTGTGTCCACCGAGTACACCTGCCTTTTTTGATTCCTATACTTATTTCTTTCTACAACATCAATACCCCAATAGTGTTTTTCGTCTGCTTTATCGGATTCGTCATACTTTTCCATTTCAAGCAAGTAAGTTATGACGGACTTTTCTTTTAAAATAATTTAAAATAAGTGCCAATCCGACACAAGTTATTTTACCAATTTATCAACTGTTCCTTCCGAACAATCACACGATTCTCTAGGGGAGATCCTGTTGAGAAAATCCTCCGCTGACACGACGAAGTGTAGAGACAAAAATCGAGCTAAGAAACCAAAGACAACTTACCACCGTTGAACTTCTAACCCTTCGACACACAATTGCCGAAACCTCGGCCCGCCGAAATGTCCGCCGATCTGCACTCTGAGGGTTACGCTTACCCATATAATGAGTTCACTCCAACACTCTAATTCAAATTACCCTTTATTCAAATCTTAAAGAACTAAATTACACTATAATTAACACTTGTAACAATGTTCTCCCTCTCGCCGGAACCACGCCGTCTTTGCCAGAAGCCGGAAACG
This sequence comes from Ganaspis sp. Gsp50, assembly GCA_011057455.1. Classification (NCBI taxonomy): domain Eukaryota; kingdom Metazoa; phylum Arthropoda; class Insecta; order Hymenoptera; family Figitidae; genus Ganaspis; species Ganaspis sp. Gsp50. Next base: position 50,456 of record WNHD01000506.1, read on the forward strand.
AATAACCAATTGATCCGGTCGTCGATCGTCCTTATGAAAAATCCCTCGATTGGTCGTCTCTCTTCCTCTCAGCCGGCTGGAGTTCGTCCCAACTCCGTCGCACTCACGGGAATCCACCTGAAGGGGAGAACTCGGAAAGGACCGTTGACCTTCGGAATACCTCGGAAGTACAACCTGCGCGGAAGACCTTAATTGAGTG
>WNHD01000507.1:0-54270 GCA_011057455.1 Ganaspis sp. Gsp50
TCCTGAAAAGCAAAAATTCCAAAAACACAGAAACTTCTTCTGGAAACCTCAACAATGTAAATATATAAACATCAGGCAAAATTGTTTTCATTATCACAATAATGAAACTAATTGAAGCAATATTCAACAAGTTGATAGCTGAATTAAAATCTGGAAAGGGTACACATGCCTCAACGTTAGTCGCGAGCCATTAAATATGCTGCACGCAATATACTGGCTATATTACACCGCTATAACTCGCGATTCTTCGCAACACGCGTTTCTGTATTTTCGCGCACATTTGGCTAACACTCACAATGCAAAATGGCGTTTTATATACACGTTGACGTTCACAATTCACGTATATAAATTGCCAATGCAAACATATGCAACTTTCTTAAGCAAAAGTGCAGCAGACATATAAATAGCTATCTCTGGCAGCATTATATTACGTGTTAAACGAAGCCTCGCCCTTCCCAACAATCCGCAAAACGCGGTAAAATCATCTCCGACAAGATTCATAACTAACTGCTAATATACTGCCTTAACAATATTTCTCTCATTTTCACCAATCAACAAATATTTTATCAGTAAGAAAAACCTGACAATGTATCTTCACGTGGTTTTGAATTTGTTTATTAATTATTTTTGTTTATAATATATTTTGTTTTATTTTGTTCATAATATATTTTGGTTATAATATATTTTGTTTACATTATATTTTGTTTACATTATATTTTGTTTATAATTTATTCCTTTTTACGTACGTATTCTATACTTTTATTTACTTTTATTCTGATTCAATTCTCTTTTCAGGTGCAAACAAGAGAATGTTAATTTTCTTTCTGGAATGGAAAAAGAGATAAAGTATAAAAAGAAGTTCGAAAAACGAATTATAAAACGGAGAAATTTGATGAATATTTTAAGAAAAATTGTAAACGCAAAAATGTCGACGAATATTTTGAGAACATTTCGAACGCGAGAATTTCGATGATGAATGTTTTGAGAACAATTTCAAATGACGAATATTTGAGAATATTTCTTTGACGAATATTTTGAGAACAATTCCAAATGACGAATATTTGAGAATATTTCTTTGACGAATATTTTGGGAACAATTTCAAACGGGATAATGTTGACAAATTTCTTCTGAGAAAGATTTCGAATGGAAGAAATTTGAGAAAAATTCAAAAAGAATAAGAACTTGGTATTCTTTGATTTTTAATTTGGTAAGACACTTCTCATTTTTCTTCAATTTGTATCGATTGGTTTTTTACTTTTATATTTACTTTTTGATAGACCATTGGTCCGAATGTTATCGCTTTTGCTTCCTCACAGAGAACTATTGTTAATTTTTTATTTACTTCAAATAATTTAATTTAAATTTACTTTAAATAGGAAAGAATTCTTTTTAAGCAAGTGAAGTTGTGAAGGGAAAAATGCGTGGAAGAATTTATTTTCCGTAGCGAAGAATTTTCATCTCTGAAGGGAAGAGCTGTTGCTACCAGTTCAAAGATCATCAAACCTGCGGGAGTGAAAGTCCTATCAAGTATATGGTCACGAGGCAGACGAAAATGTGCGTAAATTTAGAATCTGGGCTGAAAGCCAGATAATTCTCTGCTTCGCGGTGTGAAACGGCCTTTGCTCATTTCATACCCAATATCCCATAAACCACTTCTCACACGATCTACCTTCAATTACCTATCTGGCGTACATCTACTAAAATGTGCTGAGAGGAGTCTCTAGCTGAGTGAAAATCAGATTTATGAGACGAGGCTCTGCAAGAAGTCTTCAGTCTTTAGTAACTCCACTCTACATTATTTCAAAAAATTTCTACCTACGTTTTAAAAGCTAGGATCAATTCCTGCCCGCAAGTGAAATTTTTCTCGATTTTGCAAAAACCGTAGTTTCGAATCATTTCTCTAAATTAATTTTCCCATAAAATGTATTTGTAAATTTATTTATGAATTTATTTATAAATGTATGTACAAATGTATTTCTAATACATTTTTTGTTGTTGCTATTGATCATATTTTTAATTTTATGATTTTAGTTGTTTATTATTATTAATATTATTTATTATTATTATTATTATTTATTATTATTCTTATTATTATTATTATTATTATTATTATTACTATTATTATTTATTCAGATTGTACTTTTTTCTGTAATTTCCAGTTTTTTCTGTATTTTTTCTGTGACTTTTACTTTTTATTGAGTTTTTTATACCAAGTTTTTTTTGTACCAAGTCCTGCAAAATGTTGACATCAAGATTCAGTTATTTGCGACTAGAAGCAAGCGGGCTATTAATATGCACATATATTTCGAGTTTATTATTATAAAAGAAAAAGCAAAAAATTACTTGGAGCATAATTCAGACTCGAGAGAGATGATCGTCTTCAAATGCGTTTTTAGTAACGAGAAGAGTAACTCCAATTACTCAACAGAATAATAGTCAGAACAGAATAGTAATCGGTTAAAAAGAAAGATGATAAAATAATTTATTAAGTAAATTCATTTGAAAAGTAAAAAATCGAGAGTAAGGAAACATACTCCAAGAAATATTTTTATCCTACATTTGGTTTATGAATAAAAAAAAAAAGAATGTATACGATTAACAAATGCACATCAAAATTTGAAGAAACTTCGAACCGAAAAATTCAAGTTTACAAAAAAGCTTCTCAACAATCGTTCGATTTCTTCATCTCAATAAAGTAAAGATAATACAAAGTAAAAATGAAAAGTAGAAATCAAAGTATAAATAAAAATATAGATCAAAAGTAACAAGCACAAATCAAAAGGAAAAATAAAATAAAAATCTAAAGTAGAAATCAAAGTAGAAATCAAAAGTAGAAATCAAAGTATAAATAAAAATATAGATTAAAAGTAACAAGCACAAATCAAAAGGAAAAATAAAATAAAAATCGAAAGTAAAAATCAAAAGTAAAAAATCACAAAGCATAAATTATTCAGCGATGAAGAGGATGATAAATAAAAATTTGTTTCCAGGTTGTGGAGGAAGATCAATGGAGGAAACGAGGCGTGGTTTGGAGTAAATGATTAAGGAGGAAATTGAAGTTGGACAGGAGGACTTGAAAATTGAGTTGATCCTTTGCTAATGTGCGTTTGAGAAGACATGAATAAGAAGTTGGAAGTTAAGAAGAGAATGATACGGGTTTGTGATTACAATGGAGAGGCGTAGACATGCGATGCTCACGGCTTATGCTTTCGCCAATGGTCCATGCTTTGGTAGAGCCACCCGTTTTACTAACCACGCCTACCTTCACTTCTTCTACCCTTTCTCTTCAATTCATCCTCCTGTGGGAAGCTGTGCTCCGTCGAGCGTGGGTGATGCTCTCACATCTATTCACCAATACCAGCGAATTCAAACTAGACTGCGACAAGTGCAACAATCATGTCTGCGCTTCCCGAGAGGCTCACAACTCAAAAGATGGGCACATTTTTATCTAATAATTGGAATTCAGTTAATTATGATTATTTCTATTATTTTCTGATGTTTTTGTAATTTCTGGATATTTCGGTTACTTTCAGATACTTCAGTAACTTACGGACAATTTAGTTACTTTCAGATACTTCAGTTACTTCCGGATAATTACTTTTCGGATATTAATTTTGGATATCTTAATTATTTTTGGATACTTCAGTTACTTTTTAATACTTCTGTTACTTTAGAATATTTCAGTTATTTCGAATACTTTCGGACACTTTTGTTACTTTCGGTTAATACTTCAGTTACTTTCCAATTCTTTAGTTGCTTCCGGATACTTTAGTTACTTTCAGATACTTCAGTTGCTTCCGGATACTTTAGTTATACTTTTAGATACTTCAGTTACTTCCGGATACTTTAGTTACTTTCAGATACTACAGTTACTTCCGAATAATTACTTTCTGGATATTACTTTTGGATATATTTGAATTATTTTTTAATATACTTCAATTATTTTTTAATACTTCAATTATTTTTGGATACTTCAATTATTGCTTTTTGATACTTCAATTGCTTTTTGATACTTCAATTATTTTTTAATACTTCCGTTACTTTAGAATATTTCAGTTATTTCGAATACTTTCGGATACTTTTGTTACTTTCAGTTAATACTTTGCAATTACTTTCCAATACTTTAGTTGCTTCCGGATACTTTAGTTATTTTCAGATACTTCAGTTGGCTCCAAATAATTATTTAGTTACTTTCGGATAAACTTCAATTAGTTTTGGATATTCAATTAATTTATTTGCTTTCGGATATCTATTTTTGAATATTCTTCTGTTACTTTAGAATATTATATACATTTATAATTTCGAACAGTTTGCTTATACTTTAGGATATATTTAAGTTATACTTTCGGAGAAACTTCAATTATTTTAGGATAGTTTTGACACTCCAGTTACTTCAGTATCTTTCAATTACTTCCAGATATTTTATTTGCTTTAAAATAGTTTCTTAAATTCACAAGACTTTATTTACGCTTTGAAATAATATATATACTTTCGTCACTTTCAAAGTGCTTCATTTACTTTAAGATATTTCAAACGTAGCCATCAAAATACTTTAGAGTGTTTCAAAATGCTTTGTTTGCTTTCAGTTATCTAAAATATCTGCTCCAAAAAATCGAAAATAAATTCTAAATTTTTAAAACTATATACAAACTTATATCTTATTATTTTGCAAAATTATTATCGTATAGCAAAATCTAAAAGCGGCTTAAATAAAAGGAACTGAAACTCAGCCTGTTTTGTCGCTTATACAATTATAGACTACAAAAAACATTTTTAAATATTCTCAATTATTTGAAAGAATCTTTAAGTATTCGGGAGTATTTTGAAGTATTTGAAGCATCCAGAAATTGTTGAATGAATCTTCAAGCACTTGTGAGCATTTGGAAAACAATTTGGAGCTTTCTGAAATTATTAAAAAGATTTTTAAATATTTATAGAACTTTCCTGAATTATTTGGAAGTATTTTAATTATGCTAAAAATTTTAAACTATACAAAGCATCCAAAGGTATTGAAGTAGAAATTAAAAATATACTGAAATATGCGAAAATGATTCGAAATATTTGAAAATATCTTGAAATAATTGAAAATATCTTGAAATAATTGAAAATATTTTGAAATAATTGAAAATATTCTGGAATACTCGAAAGTGTCTCGAACTAATTGAAAAAATTCTAAAGTATTTTAAAGTAGCTCGAAATATTTAAAAATATCCGGAATAATTGAAAATATTTAAAAATATGTGAAAGTAACACAAAATATTTGAAAGAATCCCGAACTAATTCAGGAACTTTTAAAGTATTTAAAATAATCCAAAATATTTGTAAGTATCCCGAAATAAATGAAAAATTTCTGAGGTCTTTGAAAGTAACTCGAAATAATTGAAACTATTTTGGAATATGTTAAAGTAACCCAAAATATTTGAAAGTATTCCTAATTGAAATAAATTCTGTACAGTAATTGAAAAAGCTCGAAATATTTGAAAATATTCCGAAATAATTGAAAATATTATGAAATACTTGGTAATGTCCCGAATTATTTTTAAAATTCTGAAATATTTTAAAATAACTCAAAATATTTTAAAGTAACACAAAATATTTTAAAGTATTCCGAAATAATTGAGAATATTTAAAAATATGTGAAAGTAATTCTAAATTCTTGTAAGTATACCGTAACTAATTGAAAAAACTCTTGAGTATTTGAAAAAATTACAAAGTATTTTAAAAAATTATGAAGTATTCAAAAGTAACTTGAAATATTTGAAAGTAAAATATTCTGAAATATTTAGTAATGTACCGAATTGTTGTTAAAATTCTGAAGTATTTTAAAGTAACACGAAATATTTTTAAGTTGCCCGAAATCATTGAAAATATTTTAAAATATGTGAAAGTAATTCTAATTTTTTGAAAGTATACCGAACTAATTGAAAAAATTCTGAAGTATTTGAAAAAATTATGAAGTATTTGAAAGTAACTCGAAATATTTGAAAGTATCTCGAAATAATTGAAAGTATTCTGAAATATTTGTAAATATCCCGAAATAATTGAAAACATTTTGAAATATATGAAAATAACCCAAAACTTTTGAAAGTATTCCGAACTAATTTAAAACTAAACTTGCAACAATTCTGAAATATTTGAAAGTATTCTCAAATAATTGAAAAAATTCCAAAGTATTTGAAAGTATCCTCAAGCAATTGGAAAAATTCTGAAGTATTTGAAAGTATCCTTAAGCAATTGAAAAAATTCTGAAGTATTTGAAAGTAGCTCTAAACATTGGAAAATACCCCGAAATAATTGAAAATATTCTGAAATATTTAGAAAAATCAAATATTTGAAAGTATTCCGAAATATTCAAAAGTATCCCAAAATATTTGAAAGTATCCTAAATATTTGAAAATACCCCAAATATTTGCCATTATCCCGAAATATTCAGAAACATCTTAAAAAATCAAGACCACATGAATCTGAATTGAACATCAAAACTGAATAAAAATTGATACAAAACCTAAATTAAATTTTCGACTCATGTATTTCAAAATTTCACAGGTTCCCTCTGAGGCTCTTGGCTCCTTTTTAAACGCCTTCCCGAGGATTTCCACAATCAGATGAAAATGCAAGATTATCATCAGCATCAAAAAGAAGACCATTAGCGTGAGCAATCGGATTTCTGGCACACCTCGAATTTCACTCATCTCTGGATGAGTTTTCTCGTAAAAGTTGCTGCTTGTCTTGGTGACTCTTTCCCAGAAGGCGCGCCTCACATGTTTATACTCTGGCTGACCATTCGTCGAGAGGTTTGCGCGAGATTGCCGACGCGACGCCTCTTGCTTACACATCGCACACATTTGCATTTTAAGAGGATCACAAGAGTAGATGTGTGCTTCACCCACACCACAAGCAGCCTCTGTGGTCGGCCTGGGTCCACGAGCCCACGAGATGCAAGACTATAGCCCGAGATTTCTTATTTCTGCTCTGGTAAATCTGTCGTCCCAGTCAGTGAGGCAGCGAAGGGCGAGCTGTGCACCAGTGACCGTGTCCACTTTGTTGTCGTTGACGTTTTTCCTTTCCGCTCCCTTGCCGACGTCAATATTATCAGCCATCAAAGCCTCTCATGTTTTTAAACAACAACTCATAAACCCAAAAGTTATTCACGTTTTTCTCACTCGATGTCCATTCTGCAATTTGTAAAAATTCGGAACTTTAAAATTGTGTTTAATAAGGTGTTTTAAGGTGTTTAAAGCGGAACTTGAATGCTTGCTTACCACAAATTTAAAGAGCAACAAGTGAAAACTCGAGTCTATGTAGCCGACGGATCTTGTTTCTTCTCCCATGGATCCTATTGTTTTAGGTGAGCTGATTCTGTCCCTCTTTTGTTTATTCCCTCGTCACACTTTCTGAAAATTGAATTCATTATTCACTGATCATAATTGATTCATTATTCATTGATCATCATTCATTCATCATTCATTCAATTCACAAGCAAATCAGAGACGTTTTGCAATTTTCAAAAACTGACCTTCGCGTATCGAAATTTAAGTTTGGCATTTGAGGTTTAATTTTAAATTATGAAAAGAAATATCAGAATTTAGCGATCAAATGAATTTAAAGTATGAACTTATAAATAATTAGATATTTATGTAATTATTTTTAATATTTTTGTATTACATATGTTTGTGTAATAAATTATTTTATTCATAAAAACTAGAGAGATTATTTCATTTAAATTTTCTAATATTTAAAAAGTTCTTACGAAATTTTCTTTGTATAATTAAAAATTTGGTAAACAGAAGAGAATAATAATAGATAGGATAGTACATTCATCATTAAAGCTACAGATAAAATAGAAGAAACTGAATCAAAAAGTTGGTGGATTTTTTGAAAATCCTAAAGTATAAAATGTTTTTCTGAAATTTGGAGAAAAGAAGAGAAGAAAAGCGAGAGTGAAGAGAAAACAAGAAAAAAAAACATTGTGATAATAATTAAAAGACAAAAACTATAATAGAAAATAAGATGGAATATTAATAGATGAAATATCAATAGATGGAATATCAATAGATGGAATATTAATTCGCAAAATTGCTTTACACTGAATTCAATTTCATCTTAATTTCACAGAAGGCAATTGTCTGAATTTAAAAAATTACTAATTGATCCCTGAGTCGCTATATAAGTTGGAGTAACGTGATTGCAAAATCATTATTTATCTCGTCTACATTGTATGGAGTTACTGTAGGATAAGAATGCGATGAAGTAGTAATAAATTATTAACATTAACAATTTTTTTACGGTCATTGAATTGGTCACGGATAGAGAATTAATCACCAAAAGCTATTTCGAAAGAATTTTAGTGCGAAGATAAAAGTCCATTCATACCAAGTTGCTACCACGTCAGAATCACTGTCTCGTGTTTTATTCCTATCATCTCAGAACACGATAAAAAACTGACGATATTTGGTAAAATCACCCGTCTAATTAGTCCAAAAGATGTAAACATCGAGGCCTTTATCGAATTTTCTTATTTTCCAACTTTTTTGAAAGACTCTTCTAATTTGTAAAGTTTCTCAATTATTTATTTTATTATTTGTTCAGTTAATTATTAATTATTTATCATTTGTTCATCAATTGTTTATCATTTATTTATAAGTTTGTTATCATTTATCATTTGTTCATCATTCGTTTATCAATTTATTCTTTATCAATAGTTTATCATTAAGCATTATCAATAGTTTATCAATTTATTTATCATTTGTTCATCAGTATTTTTCAATTATTATTTACAGAACTTTCTCAAAATTTCGTTTTCCGTCGATTTTTAAAATCCGCATGTTAAGTTTCCATTTTGAAAATAATTTTTCTATCTTTCATATTTTCATTTTTGTCTAGTTTCTCTCGTTTATTTATTTTTTCCAATTCTTCAAGATTCTCGAATCCCTTTTAAAATTCATTTTCAAAATATTTTCCCGTATTTTCATCATTTTCAAAAAATTTCTCAATTTGCCCTTTCAAATTTTCTCCATTCTATTATTTTTCAGTTTGTTTTCTTTTATTTTCATCTGATAATTTCCACAGACTTGTCACTATATTAAAAAAAATATTGGGCTCTTTATGAACAAAATTGAATTAAAAAAACGACAGCTCCGTAATTAATTGTTTATTATTATTATTATTATTATTATTTATTTTTATTTATTAATTATTATTATTATTATTATTATTATTTTTATTATTATTATTATTACTCTTATTATTATTATTACTCTTATTATTTTTATTAATCAAGATTATTGTACAGTTCGTAAAAAATAGTTTTTAGGAAAATATTGAAAAGAATTTTGTTTCCACTTATAAGCAGATGTGGGCTACTGAAAATCCCTTTACAAAATAGGTACCAGATTCATTAGTGTTCAATTAGTAGTGTTTGTCGTTAATAAACATTAAATACAGCTTTTAAAAGCAGTTCAACCAAGGATTTAGTTGACAAAGGACTAGTCAAATATACCCCGAATTAGCTACCGAGGGATTTTGCCGTTTGTTTCCTCTGTTTTTGATTTTCCATTCTGCTACCTCTTTTACGTTTTACCTAAATTCTACACGAGATTTTCAAAGATTTTTCAAACACAAACATTGCTTGGCGCTTAATTCTCCTCTGGAACCCCACATTTTTTTATCCTCAAATTTTTAACATTTAAAAAACCGCATTTTATCACGGTCTGAAGAATGGACCGTTTTGCTTTCTCGTATTTTAATATTTAACACACTGCGAGAGTAAAAAGACACTGTGAGAGTAGAAACACACTGTGAGAGTAAAAACACTCTGCGAGAGTAAAAACACACTCCGAGAGTAAAAACACTGCGAGAGTAAAAAATGTAAAACACTATTTAGTGTGGATAAACTTTGAGAACAATTATTCTAAAAATTTGAATTTATTAATATTAATTCTCTTCTGCGAAAACGTTTGGTTTTTTTTGTTTGGTACAAAGAATATTTTTGTTGCCAAAAAAATAGAATGAATAATGTAGTTTCTGGATTTATGATGGAATTTCTTGATCAGATAAGCAGTGGAGCAGATCTGTATTTGGCACGAGGAAAAAAGTAATGCTGCTTAATAGTTGAATAAGGCAGGTCATCAAAGCGATTCGAGAGACCTAAATCTGAATTAAATGAGAGATTCGCCGTCATCAAAGGACCGACTGTAAGTTGGACGGAGACGAAGAGTGGATAATTAGTGTTTAGTGGATTATGTAGAAGATAAACACTGAATGCATTATAGACACTCACATAAAGCACATGTTCAGCTAGTGACTTTGACATCCATCATTCGAACAGAACCCGCCTCCTTGGCTATATTTTTTTACAATTCAATTATTAGAATTATTCAATCTAGAATCTATCTATTATTCAATCTGGAATCTATATTATTCAATCTAGAATCAATATATTATTCAATCTGTAATCAATATATTATTCAATTTGTAATCAATATATTATTCAATCTAGAATCAATATATTATTTTATCTAAAATTAATTATTTAATTTAGAATAATATATTATTCAATTTAGAATTAATATATTATTTCATCTAGAATCAATCTATTATTCAATCTAGAATTAATATATTATTCCATCTAGAATCAATCTATTATTCAATCTAGAATCAATATATCATTCTATCTGTAATCGATATATTATTCAATCTAGAATGAATCTACTATTAAATCTATATTATATTCCAATATATCTCTCATTATTTACCTCTATTGCATTTTTTTCAAATAAAATTCCTTTTCTGAATTCCGCCCCATTCGATTCCGCGATTTTCTATCATATCTCTTTTCGCAATTTTTAAAAATTTCCACCTGAAAGCCTTTCGATCCAATTTGCAAATTATTCGCAATTTTTGTCTTGACGTTTCTTCTTAAAAATTTCAAATCTCGAAATTTGCCCCACTTCTCGATATTTGCATTTTTGTCTCCCAAATCTGAAACAGAAAATCATTTTTCTTAATAGCAATTCATTTTATTATACAAAAAAATTTTTTTATTGACCAAATTCGAATTTAAAATTATTGTACAAAAAAGATAGGTGCACTAAATATTACTTTAACAAATAAGAAAATTACTAGCTTAACAAATGAGAAAATTACTTTTTTAACAAATTTGAAAATCACTTGTTTAACAAATAAGAAAATTACTTGTTTAACAAATAAGAAAATCACTTGTTTAAGAAATGAGAAAAATAGCCTGTTCAACAAATGAGAAAAAATCAATTGTTTAACAAATGTGAAAATTACTTGTTTAACAAATGAAAAAATAATTTGTTTAACAAATAAGAAAATTACTTGTTTAACAAATTTGAAAATTACTTGTTTAACAAATGAAGAAATAATTTGTTTAACAAATAAGAAAACTACTTATAAAATATAAAATAAATAAAAAATAAATAAAATTATAAATCTAAATAAGAAAATTACTTGTTTAACAAATAAGAAAATTACTAGTTTAACAAACGAGAAAATTATTCTACTACTTTAACAAATATAAAAATTATAAAAGTATTACCAAAATTGGTTTTTCAATTTCATTTTCGACACCAAATGTAAAAAATAAATCGACAATTCCATGATTATTATTGTCCTCTACAGCCCGTGTGTAAAATTAAAAAAAGCAGAAATAAAATATGATTTATTGCTGCTTTTGGAATTAATTTCCAATCACGGAGTATTTGTCTGAGAGAACGATGAGTGATTGGAGGGTGAGAATTTTGGCTTCTGTGGTTAAAAACTAAAGCATTTATATATAAGGACGTTCGTCTCCGAGTCAAGTTGAGTTTCTTGGTTAAACACGTGTATTACACGCGTGTAAACTGACTGGCTGTGTCGGTTTCTTTGATCTCAGCCATTCATCACCCGTCGCGAGAAAAAGTCTAATAATATTACGTGCACTCGTTTTATGTATACGAGAGCTCCACTCAAGATGAAGAATTGTTCTACGTGTTTGTACATTTCAGTGTGTCAACAACCATCACACAAAAACTTTTCATTTCCATTCAATAAATACTAAATTTCATTAGTTCTCTTCCTGTTAAGACTCATTATTCTCAGATTTTTATTTTCATCTTATTTTACCTATTTTTTTTTACATATTTTAAAACTTTTTTTAAACTATTTTAAAGTGCTTTAAACTATTTTAAACTATTTTAAAATATTTTAAAATATTTTAAACTATTGAAAACTATTTGTAAACCTTTTTTTGCCTATATTTTAATTTTTTAAATCCATTTTCTAACTCTTCCTTTACTTCAAAAATTAGTCTTAAATATGCAGCTTAGATAATTTCTTCTTAAACTAAATTTGTTTTAAATGAACTGTTGAGTAAGAATGGAATGCATTTTTACGAATTGACATTAATGGTGATTTTTGCGAGAATGGAAGGTGAGGCGACTCGCACTTTTTGAAAGTAGTTAATCGTTAGATTAATGAAACGTCCCTCTTTTGCAGTCGCGGGTTCTTTAGTTTAAAACACTTTGCTTTGGACTGTCAACGAATCTAATGGGAAAAATTATGACTTTTGTGTGACACATACACGACAGTTTGACATCTAAACATTTCGCTTTTGAGCATGATACTCCATAAATAAAGAAGCTGTCTCAAGAAGAAATAAAAAGAAAGAGGATGTATTTCATCTTTTCCCCTGGCAAGAACCTGCAAGCAGTAACCAAAATACACTTTAGAGTCAAAAATAAATTCGTAATTGAAAAAAGGAAGTAAAAAAATGAAAAAGAAGAATGAAAAGGAAGAAAAGAAAAATTAAAAAGTAGAATGAAAAGGAAGAAAACAAAAAAAGGAAAGCAAAAGAAAAAAAGGAAAGCAAAAGAAAAGAAGGAAAATAAAACAAAAGAAAGAAAATCAAGATAGCAATTTACAATTCAAATCAATGGGAAATTAATTTCAAAAGCAAAAAAGAAAGCACCTTTTCAAAATTCTGAAGAAGGACTGTTTAAAAATCCGTAATGAGTTTCGGATTAGATGAAAGACTCGACCCTCATTACCAGGACACATGTCATTTTTTTCCTCAAAAGAATATTCGCAAGAAGACGAAAACTGCACTCGATCCTTCCACTTTCCAAGAATTATGTTGCCTCTGCAAAAAAGTGAGTTAAATAAAAAATAATATAAACAATAAAATAAAAAAAAATAAAAAAAATAAAAAATAAAATAAAATAAAAAATAAAATAAAAAATAAAATAAAATAAAAAATAAAATTAAAAATTAAAAGAAATAAATAAAATAAACGTTTTTTTTTAACAAGTAGATGTAAATACTAGTGTAAAAAACAAAAATGCGAATAAATACAGTTAAAAATTAAATTAAAAATCAAATACGTTAAATTACGTAGCTGTCAGCATACCTAACGAGCACAGTTACGACTCGCACGTGACACACGTTGGAAAGGCATGTTCCGAGACGCAAAATCCGGCACATGAAGCGCCAGGATAAGTGCATGGTACCCATCAACTTGTTCCTCGAATCTTGAATAAAAGCGTGAGTACTTGATGAAAAAGGGCGCAAGCAAAGTTGCGCCGAGCACAGTCAATTTGCTCATCTAGAGCACGATATACATGCAAACGGCTGGAATGAGGGCTCGGTATCGTCATTAAGATGAAGGGGAGAAAAAAGATGGAAAAAATTGCAACCGACCAGCGGTGCCGTCACAAAAACGCGTCTCCGACGCTGCCGACGAAACTTCCGAGAATCTCAGACTGCTAGGCTCTAACGTCGTTCAATCCTCCCCCATCCCTTGTCTTTTGCTTTATCTTATTTGTTGTAACCCGTAGAACGTAGGTATTTATTGCCCTGTTCGTACTCCTGCTTGTGACAAATTGCCTCAACTTTTACGGGGTTCCTGAAAAAATAAGTCAGCATACAATTTATACGTTTTATTTTTTAGTCCCTTACCTTTGCAAGACGTTTCTTCTAAATCTGAATCTGCCAATCGACTTCCTCTAGACTTTTGGAGCTTGAGTTTTTCTGCATTTTTTCGTTTCTAAAAAAATCAACGCATTTGGATCATAAGAAACATTTCTTTTTACATTCTCATCAATAATGAGAGTGTACTTCCCTTAAAAGTGCATTAATATCTTATAAATTAAATTTCTTATTAAAAATAAAATTGTTTAAACTCTTGTTAAAAATAAACAAATTATTTAAGATTAATTTTTAATTGTATTAGAATTAAAATATTATAAAAAATTAATCTTGAATAAGTTGTTTATTTTTAATAAGAAATTTAATTTGTAATTTATCTGATATTAATGTAATTTATTTTTCAGTTATATGAAATAGAATAATTGAATTAATATTATTGATGATTGAATTAATATTATTGATAATTGAATTAATATTATTGATAATTGAATTAATATTATTGATAATTGAATTAATATTATTGATAATTGAAATAATATTATTGATAATTGAATTAATATTATTGATGGATAATAATGTAAACATTTTATTTGAGGATCTTCTATTATACCAATGATACAACGGAAATAATGTAAATAATAATAGTGTAAAAATTTTATTTGTGGTCTTCTATAAATCATAATTAAGTGAATGATTAAGTGTATGATTAATAACAATTAAGTGAATGATATTTAGTAATGTAGAAAGAGTTAAAGTTTGAGTTTATTATTATTATCTTTATGTATTAATTTTATTTATACAATTATTATTTTAATAAAACAAAGAAGAATTGAAAAATTAAATGATTTTTATATAATAGGGGATTATTTAAAATTTATTTTATTTATTTGATAGTGAAAAAACTTTTTAATTATTAACTAACAGTATTAAATTCGATCAAATTCGACACAATTTTCAATTATTTACTACAAGGTTATTGTATTTAATCCAATTCGATAAATTTTTCAATTATTTACTATAAATTTCATCAAATTCGAAACATTTTTCAATTATTTACTATAACTTTTTTGAATTTCATCAAATTCGACACATTCTTCAATTATTTACTATAACGTCATTCAATTTCACCAAATTTCAAATAATAAACAATAAGGTTTTTGAATTTGATTAAATTTGATACATTTTTCAATTATTTACTCTAACGTTATTCAATTTAATTAAATTTGAACACATTTTTCAAATAATAAACAATAAAGTTTTTAAATTTAATTGTTACATATTTTTCAATTACTTACTATAACGTTATTAAATTTCATTAAATTCGAAACATTTTCCAATTATTTACTTTAACGTTATTCAATTTCATCAAATTTGACACATTTTTTAAAAACATTGAATTTGTCAATTCAAGATTTGAATTCATTTGAATACCAATAAATTGGATTGTTAATTTATTTTTATGAATATAGTTTTTTAATATCTACCTTTGTGCCCTGGCGAAGAATAATTTGTATTTGAAATGTGAATTATCTCTTTGGTACATTGAAATGAAATTTTTCTTTTTCCTGTACACGATTCACTGCCTCATCTGCGCCTGAAAATTAATTAGTATTGAATACTTTTTTATTAAAATAATACATTTGTATTATATTTTTTCTTTGCAAATAACAAACTGTTCCATTTTAAAATAGTTAGAATTCTAAAAAGTGAACACATTAATTTATATTGACTATGGCAATTTCAATTTTTTATTATTAATTTATTTTAACATCGATTTTTTTTTATTATTGTTAGTTATTGATCATTTTAAATTATTGATCATTGTTAATTATTTAACATTTTTTATTATTCTTGATCATTTTTTAATTATTGAACATTTTTTATTATTCTTGATAATTTTTTAATTATTGAACATTTTTTATTATTCTTGATAATTTTTTAATTATTGAACATTTTTTATTATTATTGATATTTCTTATATCATCTATTAAAATCTTTACAAATCACTTGCAAAATACCAACAACAACAAAATACTTAAATTTTACCTAAAACGCAAAAATAATAAACAGAGGATCCAAAAATCGGAATATTTTTAACTCCATCATTGTTTGAAAATCAATTGTAAAAGCAGAGCCGTTAAAGTTGATTCTACGGTTAAAGATAGCCCCTGACCTCGCTGATGGGTGCATTAGTATTGCCACACTATTCTAATCTCAAGTTTTCTTCAATGAGATTTTTATTTCTCGTCTATAAGGAGAAAGTTTAACATTCCTTTGTTGTGATTAATAATAATCAAGCGAAATGAACTAATTTACGAATCATTGTATAACGGAGTATTATTGAAATTATTACTCGATTCATTTCTATAAATGCGAGAATTCAATTTAAAGCCGCATTCAAATTTGCTTGCACTTAGCATTCCACGTTTCGGCTTCCTGCAGATCAAGTGGCAGGAGCCCAAGAATTTCTGTTCCATGCTCAGCGACTCTTTCACTGCTTGCAATTTCCCCTGGAAAATTTATTGCCTGCAGAGATCGAGAGCGAATGTGTGTTTAAAGATAGATTTTTCGATTGTGTTATTATAATTTTTTCCTTCTTCTTTTCCTTTATTATAAACGATCCTGGCTATAGTCAGTTTATAATAAAATTACGCACTGGAACTAAAACTACCTTAAATTTTCACGTTCCTTGATTAAATGCTTTAATGCCTTGAAACGTGTTGGTCTTGAGTCGAAGAAAGCTGGTCTCGTGAGTCGAAAAAACGCTGGTCTCGTGAGTCGAAAAAAGCTGGTCTCGTGAGTCGAAAAAATATAAAGTATCGGCTTCAAATTAAAAATTGTAAATGATCCGTCGCCGAAAAAAATGAGGGATTGCGAATGGTGACGAGTTCTCATGCTCGAAACCATAAGAGCAAATAAAAGCCGAGTCAATCAACAGTTTAATGGACTGTAAAACCCACCAGTTATCAACTTTTGCATTCAACGAACAAAAGCTTCGAAACCGCTTCGTTCTCAAACTTTTTTACTTTCTTTCTTTTTTCTTATTTCCATCTGATTCTTCTCGTATTTTCTAAATTTCAGTTCCTTGTGCTCAATATTTATTTTCTTTTGTTTCTTTCCGGATCTTCTATTTTGTCTTCAATTTTTTTGTTTGACAATTCAATTTTTTGTTTGACAAACTGAGCCCAAGTTCTTCTATACTTTTCAATCCTCATTTTCTGATCAATTCTCATTTTTTGCTCAATTCTCATTTTCTGCTCAATTTTCTTTTTCTGCTCAATTTCCTTTTTCTGCTCAATTCTCTTTCTGTTTAATTCTCACTTTTTGTTCAATCTTCTTCTGTTTAATTCACACTTTCTGCTCAATCTTCTTTTTCTTTTTTAAGCTCACTTTCTGTTCAATCTTTACGATTTTCTTCCAGTCAACAGACCTTTTCAACTCATTTCTCTCTTTTTCTAAATCATGAATCATTGAACGAGCCGAAGAAAGACAAAAATTAAAAAAACAAAATTAATTAAAAAAGCAAAAATTAAAAGGTCTGTGAAAAAACGAACCAATGTTTTGTAAAAATGAATATTGAAAAAATGCAGAAGTGACATTTTGGGATCCATTAGCGCGTGAGTATTGCTGTATAAACAGAGGATATGTATATTAGCGCAGAAAGATAAATCTCAGGAAAATAAATTCTAGAACAAGAGGATTGTGCGTAGGTGACTGAGATAAATGTCAGCGTGGAGAGATCATTTCGATTTTGGTTGAACCTATAGTTCTATCTGGCGTGGAAAGGGAAAAGATGGAGAAGAGACAGCGTAACTGACAGGCCAAGTGGCTCATGTTGCGAGCAGCCAAAATACAAAACAAAACTCCGTAGTGACACGCTACACTTATTTGTCAGCAGAGTCGACATACACGGCAAAACTCGAGTCTTCAAGACCGTATCTATGGCTGCATTCCGCGGTGAGAGTCTGCTAAATGATGCGTCCATACAATCGTCAGAACCACTCGTATCTCCCGGCCTCCATTCGCCTCCGAATCCTCCTATTAGTATTATTATTATTCGTCTTTGAATCCTCCTATTAGTACCTATTATTCGTCTTTGAATTTTCCTATTATTATTAATTGTCTTTGAATCCTATTATTATTATTACTATTATTATTATTATTATTATTATTATTATTATTATTATTATTATTATTATTATTAATCGCCTTTGAATCTCCTATTATTATTATATTATTATTATCATCATTATTATTATTATTATTTTCCTATTTTTCATCATCCTTTATACTCACCAAATTTACACCGACTCTTCGCTTTTAATTAATCTCAAAAACCAAATCCGGTTTCATTTCCAAAAACAACCAAATTCTAATTTAGATACGTTCTTCTAATTTTGTTCCAAGTTTCTTCTCATTTTGCTTCAAGTTTCTTTTCATTTTGCTTTAAGTTTCATCTAATTTTGCTTCAGCTTTCTTCTCATTTTGCTTCAAGTTTCTTTTCATTTTGCTTCAACTTTCTTTTAAATTTGCGCCAAGTTTCTTCTAAATTTGGTCCCAAATTTCTTCAAATTTTGCTCGAAGTTTCTTCTATTTTTGCTGCAAATTTATGTAAACTCCAAATCCGATTCCAAGCCGAATTGGATTCCAGTATTCGAAAATTAGACGTTGTTCCGGAACTCTGAAAGCAATAAACAAACTTTAGAACAAAAAGATCGAAAAGTGTATATACATATTATTGCTAATTATTTAAATATTAAGAACCCAGGGAGCACAGTCGATTTTTGTTTAATTCTAGCTGCAATAGGAGATTTATAATTAAAAAGGGGATTTTCTTCCATAAGAAGGGGATTTTAATTTAAAAAGAAAAAATTATTGCCTTTCATTCGACGAGTTTTCCATGATTTTCAAAAGGAAAATGAATTTTTCAATATTTTGTAAGAATTGGAATTAATTTTGAAAGTTTCTAAAATATTTTTGGGCTTATTGCAATAATTATTTCCATAGATATTTTGAAGTGTTTTTAAATATTTTAAAATATTTTTAATTATTTTGAAGTATTTTGAAAAACACTGAAAAATAATATTTTAAAATCTTTTTATACCTTAGTTAATACTTAAAATAATAATGTTTTTTAATACTTTGAACTATTTTCAAGTATCTTTAAATATTTTGAAGTAATTTAAAGTAATAAAAAGGATTTTTCAGTCTTATTAAATATATTTAAATATTTTAAAGTATTTTTTAATGTTTTTAAATGTTTCTAAGTGTTTTTAAATATTCTAAAGCATTGGAAAGTATTTGAAAATATTTTAAAGTAATTTAAGGCGTTTTTAAATATTTTGAAGTAGTCTGAAGTATTTTAAAGTAGTTTTAACTATTTTGGAATATCTTAAAGACATTTAAAGTAATTTTAGGTATCCTTAAATATTTTGAAGTATTTTAAAATGCTTTGAAACGTTGGGAAGCATTTGGAAGTATCTTGAAGTAATTTTGAAGTAGTCTGATATATTTTGGAGTAGTTTTAAGTATTTTCAAAAAATTTCGAAGTATTTTGAAGTATTTTGAAGTATTTTGAAATATTTTGAAGTAGTCTGAAGTATTTTAAAGTACTTTAGGATATTTTATAGACATTTTAAGTATTTTGGATTATTGAAAGAGACTTTAAAGATATTAAAAATATTTTTAAGTATTTTGAAGTAGTCTTAATTTTTTGAAGCAGTTTTTTGTATTTTAGAATATTTTAAAGACATTTTAACTATTTTGGATTATTTTAGAGACATTTGAAATATTTTGGAATATTTTAAAGATATTTTAACTATTTTGAAGTAGTCTGGAGTATTTCGGAATACTTTTAATCATTGTTAGTATTTTTAAATATTTTGAAGTATTTTGAAGTAGTCTGAAGTAGTTTAAAGTACTTTTAGGAACTTTAGGATATTTTAAAGACATTTTAAGTATTTTCGATTGATTTAAAAAGGCTTTAAGACATTAAAAGTATTTTGAAGTAGTCTTAATTTTTTTCAAGCAGTTTTACTTATTTTGGAATATTTTAAAAACATTTCAACTGTTTTAGATTATTTTAAATACATTTTAAATATTTTGGAATATTTTAAAGACAGTTTAGATATTTTGAAGTAGTCTTAAGTAGTTTAAACTAATTTTAAGTAAATTTAAATATTTTTAAGTGTTTTTAGATGTTTTTAAGAATTTCAAAATATTTTAAAGTGTTGGCAAGTATTTGGAAATATTTGGAGTAATTTTAAGTATATTCAAATATTTTGAAGTATTTTTAAATCTTTTTAAGTGTTTTTAAGTATTTTGAAGTATTGGGAAGTATTTGAAGGCATTTTAAACATTTTTAAGTGTCTTTAAGTATTCTGAAGCATTAGCAAGTATTTGAAGGTATTTTTAAATATTTTTAAGTATTTTGAAGTAGTCTCACGTATTCTCAAGTAGTTTTGAGTATTTTTAAATATTGTGAAGTATTTTTAAATATTGTGAAGTATTTTTGAATATTGTGAAGTATTTTTGAATATTGTGAAGTATTTTTGAATATTGTGAAGTATTTTTGAATATTGTGAAGTATTTTTGAATATGTATTGTGAAGTATTTTTAAATATTGTTAAGTATTTTTAAAAATTTGAAGTAGGTATTTTGAATTAGACTGAAATCTCATTGTTGAAAAATTATTAAAAACGCTTATTGAAAAATAAGCGAAAAAGGGGCAAAAATTCTTGCTTTTTGGTGTTTTAGCGAATTTTCTTTAAAAAAGTAGGATTAGTTAAAAAAGGGTACGAACTGTGATCCCTGAACCCGAGTATTTCGAATATTTACTTCTTTCAAAGAACAAAAGTCTTTTATAAACCCATTGAATTAAAAATCTAAAATTACCCCACCAATGCCACAATTCAAAAGAAAATCAAATCTAAACTTCAAACCCAATTTTCCTTTTCAGAAAACAATACAAGTGGGATTGGAGGTCAACAGCAGCAGCAGCAACAACAACAGCAGCACCAACAGCAGCAGTATGGAGAGGTGAATCAACTCGGCGGAGTCTTCGTCAACGGACGACCTTTGCCGAACGCTGTAAGACTGAGGATAGTTGAATTAGCTCAGCTCGGAATAAGGCCCTGTGATATCTCTAGACAATTACGAGTGAGTCACGGTTGTGTCAGTAAAATTCTGGCGCGATACCACGAGACCGGAAGCATATTGCCAGGAGCGATCGGTGGAAGCAAGCCACGAGTAACCACTCCCAAAGTAGTGCAGTACATAAAGCAACTCAAGTCCAAAGATCCTGGAATCTTCGCCTGGGAGATCCGAGATCGACTGCTCTCGGATGGCGTTTGCGACAAGTACAACGTCCCCTCTGTGTCCAGCATCTCCAGAATTTTGAGGAATAAAGTTGGCGCTGCAGCTGCAGTAGCCGCCGCTGCGGCTGCAGCCATCCATCACCATCCGCATCATCCGGCTCATCATCATCACCATCATCATCTGTACGCAGCAGCAGCAGCCGGAGCTCTCTGTCCGGTTCCTTATCCTCCGAATCCTTATCACGCAGCACCACCTTCTGTCCCGCATCATCATCACCATCATCAAGGTGAGTTCTTTCTTCATCCTCGGCGATTCTCTGTGATTTTCTAGTCACTGAGATTAGACTGTGATTAGTATTTTTTATAATCACTGAGATTAGCATTTGTTCATAATCACTGAGAATAGAAAATCACCTTCATCTTAGAACATCACATCTTTTTCTTCTTTCGAGACTCTTCAATCTTCAACCGCATCTTTAGTCCTGTAGAGAAAATCATTTTTTTAAATCGCAATTTGGATGATAAATCGAAATTTGTACACTCTTGGCATATGTGCCTTTACATTTTCAAGGTTTCTACAAATTTTTCTTTACAAAATGTCATGAGTTTTCCATGATTTTCTTGAGAAGAATAAATTTCGATATTATTTAATGTATTTTTTAATTGAAAGGTGAGATTTCAATATTTTGTAAGAATTTCAATTACTTTTGAAATAATGAAAGTCTTTGAGAATAATTTTCTGTAGAATTTAAATTACTCAAGATCATTATTTTTAATTTTAAAACCGTTTTAAGTATTTGGAAGTGTTTTTAAATATTTTCAGGTATTTTTAAATATTTAAAAGCATTTTAAAATATTTTGAAGTATTTTTAAGTAGTCTGAAGTATTTTAAAGTAGCTTCACGTATTTTTAAATATTCTAAAGCCAATTTAAGTGTTTTTAAATTCTTTGTAGTGTTGGGAATTATTTGGAAGTATTTTAAAGTATTTTTAAATATTTTAAAGCAATTTGATGTAGTTTTAGGTATTTTAAAGTTGTTTTAAGTATTTTGGAATATTTTAGAGCAATTGTTAGTATTTTCAAATATTTTAAAGTTTCTTAAAGTAGTCTGAAGTATTTTAAAATAAATTAAAATATTTTTAAGTATTTTTAAGTATTTTTAAGTGTTTTTAAATATTTTTAGGTATTTTAAAATATTTTGAATTACTGGGAAGTATTTGGAAATGTTTTCAAGTATTTGGAAGTATTTTGGAGTATAGTCTGAAATACTTTAAAGTAGTTTTAAGTATTTTGAAATATTTTAAAGACATTTTAAGTATTTTTAAATTCATTGTAGTATTAGGAAGTATTTGGAAGTGTTTGGAAGTATTTTAAAGTAATTTTCATAATTTAAAATATTTTAAACTATTTTGAAGTTTCTCTTTGTAAAAAAACTATATTATTATTTTTGAAAAAACTTAGTAAATGTCATAAAGCAAATAAATTAAATTAAAAAATTAATTTCCATGGTATAAATGAAAATTTCATTGAATTTACATGATTTCGCGAGAAATAATGAAATTCCATGAAAATTTCAAGTTTCTTGAGTGAAAAAATGTGAAGGCAAATATAACCGACAGTGTACTAGAAGCGTTAAATTGAAATTTGTACCAGAAACTTTAAACCGAAATTTGTAACAGTTGGATCAAAATTTGTACCGGAAATATTAAATCGTTTATGAAACAAATATTATTAAATCAGAATCCTAGGATCTAAATTATTTCTAAATTTGAACACGAATATTGAAGAGTCTCGCAGCTGCTATCTTCTTCTTAAAATGACAATCAAGATTCGAATCGCAAAACCAATTTGATTTCACAGTCTTTCTTTAAATGACAAAGTATTGTAAAACGAAAAGAGTTGAACAAAAAAGAGATGAATGAAAAAGAGTTGAATGACAAAAAAGAGTTGAATGACAAAAAAGAGTTGAATGTTAAAAAGAGTTGAATGTTAAAAAGAGTTAAATGAAAAGGAAATTGAATGCCAAAAACACTGAAGTTACAAACAATTACAAACATTCACAAACAATTACAAGATCAATTTTTGAATAACCGCCTTCAAACGGATTTCGAAAGTATAAATCAAAAACCTTTTTTAAGAACTTTGATCAACAACTTTTAAAAAGAAGATAGTAGATTTAATTTTCCAGAGCGACTAGCCGTCAGCCACTGCAACTGAACATCTCGATCAGTTTTAGCTGTGCGCTCGCGGAGTCTGACGGAACAGCCGGCTCTTTTCTTTCCTCCATGATCCACCTGGTATTGTCAAGTGTACGAAAAAGTACAAAGTACGAATCAAGTACAAAGTACGAATCAAGTCCAAAGTACCAAGTACGCAACAAGTACCAAGTACAAAAAGGTGCCAAGTTAAAAAAAGTACAAAGTACGGAACAAGTGTACAAAAAAGTACAAAGTACGTAGTAAGTACTAAGTAAAAAAGAAGCACAAAAGTACCAAGTACAAAAAGGTACAAAATACGAAACAAATACCAAGTACAAAAGTACAAAAAGTGTCTTTCCAGTGGGACTAACTTCGGGATCGGCAGGTAAACTCTCGCCGTCTTCGCCGCCGACATCTTCGCCAATTTCCGGTGGACATCATCAGAGCAACTACGGAGTTCACTGGCCGAGTTCGCACACGGTTCACGACATTCTGTCGTCGTCGGTGCCAATAATCGCAAACTCTTCGACATCCTCGGCTCTTTGCTCGGTAATAAACAACAATCGGCATCACCACAACAACAACAGCAGCGGAGGCAGCAGCAGTAGCGCAGCGAGCAACAATGAAGAATCTCCTCCCAGTAGTTATCATCATCACCATCATCAGCAGTATTACGCGTCCGCCCTTTATCATCATCATCACCATCGCGATCACCCGGGGGTTGCCATGAATGTCCCCTCGAGTACTGCCCAGCTCCAATCATCCATGATTCAGGCCACTAATTTAAGCCAGCCTGCGAGTCCGGCTATAGAACTGAAACCCTCGCCGTGTCGAATCTAGAAATGAAAAATCTTTCTTCAATAAATTATTTTTCATATTTTTCATACAGTAAGTTAAAATAATAATTTATCATTCACATTCATTGAAATCACAGAATTACAATCATTTGTAATCAAAAACAGAAAACATAATTTGCTATGAAAACAGAAACCATCATTTGTAATAAAAACAGAAACCATAATTTGTAATAAAAAAACCATAATTTGTAATAAAAAACTATAGTTTCTGTTCGAATTTAGTTTAAATTAAAATATTTCAATTTTAAACGAACTTAAATTAGTGCTTTTTAAAATCGTGTTTACTTTGTGTGTATAAATTATTTATAAAAAATAATAAATTACAAAAATTTGAACTTTCTTAGGTGTGATGAAAATTCCAGATGGTTTATCAATATTCAAGGACAGTATTTTTCAAATTGAGAGTGCGTTTAAAATGTATGGTATTTAAAGAGACTTCGATTATCGTGATGAATTGTTTTTCTGTATGTAAATATTGAGATTTATCAAACGCGAGTTATTGAAGAATTAGATAACTCAAAGCGGCATTTTTTCGAACATGTACTTCGTAATTCGATTTTTTAAGACGCTGCGCCAAAGACTATTTGTTAGTAAATTATACAATACAGTTACGACTTTTAACATAATCATTATGGCTTTAATTCTTCGCACAATTGTTAAACTTCGAAATGGAATCAAAATTTGAAAGAAATTCAATGTTTGAAACTAAATCCAACTTCGAAACAGAATCAAAGTTTGAAACAAAATCACTTCGAAACAGAATCAAAATTTGAAACAAATTCAAAATATGAAACAAACTCACGCTTTGAAACAAATTCAAAATGTGAAACAAATTCAAACTTTGAAACATATTAAAATATGAAACAATTTCAAAGTTAGAAACGAAATCAAAATTCGAAAAAAAGCAAACTTCGAAAGAAATGGAAACTGCATTGAAACAAATTTAAATTTCGACTGAATAAAATTCAAATTGCTTTGAAACTAATTCAAATCACTTCGAAACAACTTTAAATCCACTCTAAATTAAATTCAAATTACATTGACGCAAATTCAAATCGCATCGAAACGAATTTAAATTCAAATTGCATTGAAGCTTGAAGCAAATTGAAATCTCACCGAAACAAATTTAAATCTTCAACTAAATCCATTCAAAACGGAAATGAAAAAGTATTTCAATTTAAATTTAACTGCAGTTAAATTTAAATTTGTTTCAATTAAAGTTCATCAGAATTCGCAAATGTTGCGAAACGAAATTGTAACAAAGATCGTAAGATTAATTTTCGTAACTTTGTGTTACCACCTGTATTTTTGAAATCTATTTTACAAGATTTTGTCTGTCTCTATCTCTCTCTCTCTCTTTCTGTCTTTTGATTCCAATGGTGCTTAACTGATGAGACTAGCCAATTCGTTTAAGAAATTCGCAAAGCTTGCCAAGGTACTTGGTCCAAATTCAAAATGCAACTCGAAGACTTTCAGAAAATACTTTTCTTCACTTCTTTGGCCAAGTTCCGAATCAAAGAAAATAAATGTACGACACTTGATAGATCCTCGAAGCGTGCCTTCATCGCACTCATGCGTTAAATTGAAAACTCGACTCCCATCGATCAATGAAGCGGAAGCGTTTGTCAAAAGTTTTCAATCTTTCCAGACCAAATCCATTAAATCTTCCTTCATGTCAACCACTGTAAAAAATAAGTTAATTAGTGTCAGTCAAATACAATTCTACACTTTTATTCCTCGTTAAAAATATTTTTTAAATTCTTCAAAACGCGTTTTTAAATTTATTTAAAATTATTTTAATTAATTGAATTAATTTTAACTTTTTTAATTCATTGAATCAATTGAATTAGTTTTAACTTTTTCAATTAATTGAATGTAATTAAAACTAATTCAATTAATTAAACTAATTGAAATAATTTGATTAATTTACTTAATTGAATTAATTTAATCAATTGCATTAATTTATTCATTAAATTTATTTAAATTGCTTTAAAAAGTTCAATAATTTGTAATCATATTAAAAAAGCAAGTTGTAAATGCTT
Organism: Ganaspis sp. Gsp50; assembly: GCA_011057455.1. NCBI lineage: Eukaryota > Metazoa > Arthropoda > Insecta > Hymenoptera > Figitidae > Ganaspis > Ganaspis sp. Gsp50. The sequence goes on from WNHD01000507.1 coordinate 26,341, forward strand.
TTTAAAACAATGAATTGACTGAATGAAACGCATTACTTTGCGCTATCGAGAATTTGGATTGGCAAGCAAGAAATTGTTTAATTGATGTTTTGTTGCTTAAGAGCGAAATGAAAAATAAATTAGAATTTTGGAATTAAAAAAATAAGATTGAAAAATAATTTGAGATAAAAGAAACTTGATTGAAAAATTTGAAATTAAATTTAGATTACCAAAAATGACAATTAGTACAACTAAAGTGCCGAAGATAAAAGATGTATATTTTTTAAAACTGTTGCGTATACTAATTATAAAAATAATTGTAAACATAGATATACGTTTTATTATAAACTCGCGTCCATAAGTGTAATAAAAAATAAATTAAAATCGAAACGTTCAAAAATATACGTGCAGAATATTAAGACTATATAACGACTAGTACCAAAATTATTGTCGAAAAAAATGTATATATTATGTATATAACATTATTATAAAATAAGTGCGAAGTGCCTTTAAAGATAGTGATATTTATTCGGCAGTGAGACAATCTTTTAAATATTCATTGAATAAATGTTTTTTCACAATTTAAAAATGAATTAATTCTTGTCCAGGATTTTGCTCTCGTTTCACAATTCACAATTTAAAAACATAAAAACACAATAATACAATAAATAAATACAATAAATAAATACAATAAATAAATACAATAAATAAATACAATAAATAAATACAATAAATAAATACAATAAAAAATACAATAAATAAATACAATAAAAAATACAATAAATAAATACAATGAATAAAATACAATAAATTTAAAAACAAACACAATAAAATTTAAAATATCTTTTCCAAATCCAACTAACTAACGTTTGACAATTAAAACGTACATCATTGTTTAAAATAACAATATAAGGACATAATACGTTAAAAATTAACATTAAAATCAATACAAAATAAACATAAAAATCAAGTGTGAAAAAGGGATAATTTTTTAAGTTTGTAAAAATTAAGATTGGGTTAAAAAAAATGTGTATAAACATATGTGAGGGTCGTGTTTAATAAGGACGGTGCGGCGCGTCAAACTTCCCTTTGAAATACGAATATTCTTTCTACTCCGCCCTAAGATTCTCTATCACATTATAGACGCTTTCAGAAAAGGCAAAGGCTACTGTAGAGCTAACCCAGAACTTATAACTACACGGTCCTTTTCACTGAAACATCATTTCGGCTTTCTTAAACACACCCCGTTCATTTTACTCAGCATACAAAAAAAAATCAATTTTAACATTTCCCTAAATTACAGTTGAACTTTAAATTTTTTATAAATTTCGCCATAAATGCAACTTTTTACGAAGCGATAAACAAAAATAAACAATACAAAAACGAACCAAAGATAAACAATAAAAAGTTGAACAATATAAAAACGAACAAATGATAAACAATAAAAAGTTGAACAATATAAAAACGAACAAAAGATAAACAATAAAGAGATGAACGATAAAAAGTAGATGAAAAATACACAAATTAATGCAAATGAAAAAATAAAATTAATATAATTTCTACCGATTCGATCGATCTGCATCTTTTTTGTCGTTTGCAGCAAAAGGTTTAAAACGAGATAAAAGAGCGAAGTGCACGTTTTTTTCTCTCGAAACGAAGGGGTTTCATTTTTAGATGCCACATGTGTTGAAAAGAAATTGAATCGAGAGTTAAGAATGCTAATTATAATTCGCTTTTTTCAGAAAATCAATTTCTCATTACCAGGTAAACAGGTAATCTTTACGCGTTTTTTTTCGCGTTCTGGTCTGCTGGCAGGTCTTACATTTCTGTAATTTGTAGACAGCACGCGACGTCTGTTCTGAACCATGTACATTTCGTTTCTGCGGATGTGCTCCGGTCAATTAGTTCGAATGCAGTGATGAAGGAGTAGCAATAAATCAGAGCCTAGATAAAGCCCTTACCGAAAACCTGAAACACAAAGCCTTTTGATTCAAGAAAAAAAGCAGTTTTTTTAAAAGTGTTATAGATTATTTCAAAACTGTTAACATTATTTTAAAACTGTTAACATTATTTTAAAACTGTTAACATTATTTTAAAACTGTTAACATTATTTTAAAACTGTTAACATTCTTTTGAAACTGTTAACAGTCTTTTTTTTATAAAAGCATTGCCAGTTTTGAATTTTAAAGTAAACTGCAATAAAATAAAGCTTGTGAGTTTACATTTTCGAGATCTAGATTCGGATCTAAATTAATAAATATTATAATAATTAATTACAAATTGTCTTGATGTTTTGAATTTCTATCACAATTATTTGTACTTATTCACCAGTTTTTTTTTAAGGACTTTGAAAGTGCTGCAATTTTTACAAACATCTGCTTTCAAAGTGCAGTTTCTCTTAAAAATAGTTGACGAAAATTAAGATCCTTATTCGAAACTGATAATTATCTGCTGCAATTTTCATCCATTGAAAAAGAACAATTGAGTCTAGAATTGAGAATATAGAATTAGTCCCTAAAATCTGAGTATCCAATTTTCCTTTAGTTTCTTTCAGCTAACCAAGATTGTCAACATAAAATCTCAACATCAAGGTTTGTGGAATAAAAAGCAGTGGGTTTATATAATAAATAAATAAATAAATCAATTAAAACTAAATAAATAAACGTAAATTGCTATATATTATCATTTACAAACCTACAGTAAATTTAAAAGATTGCTGGAGGCATGAAGTAAAAGGAAGTCATCTATATTAGAGAATCGCTTAGAAGAGATTTACACCTACCACGAAAGCTGTTTCTCGTGTCTTCTGTAATATCTAAGCTGAGAGAAAGCGGTAACAGAGAGGATGGAACGAAAGCGACATTCGCGAGCCGCGAAAATATGGACAGGGGCGTTCCGCCATGCAAACTTGGAATATAGCTAATGTGTCTCTGCTTGGTCGTTTGGCTCCTCTTAAGCCTCTCTTTTCTTAGTCGGAAACGTCCCGCGTCTTCATGCTTCCTTCGCCGCGCTGGAAAAGAAAAGGAAATAGATTAAAAGCCAACCCTCCATCGGTGGTGTACTAAGGCATATAAAGAGCATCTGCTGCTAACTCTCTGGATACGCTATCCGACCAAGAGGACACATGAGAGACGCCGACGTCTTGTCGACGCGAGTGCTGGGGTCGCCAAGCTATTTGTACCCTGAAAGAAGAACTTGAGATGTACAAGAGGTGAAGCCAGAAAATAAGAAGCTACGAAATGTGCAAGAACCTCAAGGCTTTCTTAATTATACAGTCCGCCCCTTCCGTACTCTTTTTTTCACCGACAGAAATATTGCTTTCTTACACAATTCGCAATATTATCTACAATCGTTTTTCGATTACTTACCATAATTCAGCATAGTGTGACAATTTTATTATCGTCATTGTCCATTTGTTTCTATAGTTGTACACTTTTTTTTATTCTATATGCACATTTTTATGTCACGATTTTTATATTTTTGTATGTTTTGTATCTTTTGTACATTTTGTATTTTTGTTCTTAGCTCTTCACGTCTTGTATGTTTTCTTTGTTAGTTTGGTACATTTTTTGTTAATTTTGTACATTTTGCTTCCTCATAGGGAAGCATTGTTTTTGTTAGTTTTATACGTTTTTCTTGTTAGTTTTGTACAGTTATATACATTTTTTTAGTATTGAACGTTTTTATTTGTCTTGTACGCTTTTTAACAAAGTCGAACATAACCTCGAACTTCACAGAACGACTAATGTTTGAATAGCTTCACGTTTGAATCAAATTTAAACTGATACAATAAAACGAGACGAACTTAATACATTTTATTTCAATATATATAATATATTTTGCTCTGTTCGAGAAAGGTAAATAATTAAAAATATTTAATTGATTAGCGTGAAGAAACGTTTGTTTACTTCACTTTTGACAGGTTGGGATAGGTTATTTTCAGTTAGTGAAATTGAGCCAATAAGAATTCATCCTTTAAATTCACCAATCAGAATACATCTTTCAATATAGAAAAATAGGGGGTTCCCTTGATTTATTAACTTCAAACGTGATTATTTTTTGGAATTTAGGTCACTATTTCTATACCTAATTAAATAATTAATTAAAAATGTAATAAAATTGTCAATTTCCACAGAGTGTAGGCTTTCAATGACAAGACAAATACTTGGAAAAAATGGTTTAAAGATTAATAAAAGTACATTAATTGGGTTAACCGAAAAAGGAAACTTTGAAAATGGCTCCAAAACAGATGGCGCTTGTTTACTTCCGGTTTCCTGTCAACTGTCAAAAAATGTTTACAAACAAAAAACGTGCAAAAAGAAGCAACAATGAATTTATTGAAGGGATTAAAAGCATTAAAACGATTAAAAGTACATGCACTCTTCTGTATTTGGACCATTTTCTCTCTATTTTTAGGCTATACTCATTTTTTTTCTTTATTGAAAAGGTAGGTAAATTTTACGTCAATTATTTATCCGAGTTTCTAACCTGTAATACTTAATTTAATAAATAAATATAAACCTGTAATATTTATACTGTTATTGAAAAGATGTTGAAAAGGTTTTCTCGTTTAAATAAGAAGATAAACAATTAAATAATATTTATATAAATAGTAGTTATAACCGAACAATTTGTAGAACACAAACATTTGTATGGTGCTTTTTATGCACTTTTTATGTAATTTAAAATTGCTGTTTAAAAACCTCAAATGTTTTCAATGCTTGTGAATTGTTAAAAAGTTGAATATAAAAGATATAAAACAATGTACTTCAAAATAGTTTTAATACACTAAATTTACATTTATTGAAATTAATAATAGTGGGTTTATTGTGTTTTTATTCTTTTCAATTATCTTGGGAAAAATTGCAGCTTTGGGTGTTTAATATTTCAGAAGGCTATTTAAGAAATGTTTGTATAATATTATGAGAAAATGCAAGAGAGGCGCATCGAGGCGAGCCTATCATTTGCAGGGGTCGCCGCCATTACAAGTATATCCTGCTCTCTTGAGTGATAACCCGAGATAACCCTTTCACCCTTCATATTTTACTTAGTACGTTTTTATTAACACTCAACATCTTTGAGACACTCCCTGCTTTATTCTCCGCACAATTTATTTCTTAAAATAAACTAATTTATATTACCATAAACTAATTTATTACCATTAACTAATTTATTATCATAAAATAATTTAGTAACATAAAATAATTTATTATTATAACATAATTTATTTTCTAAAATACGAATTTACATAAGAGAAAATTAAAATATTTCTGCCTACTATATTTTAAGATTTTAAAATATTAATTGGTTCTAATTTTTGTAAATTGGATATAATTAATTAAATAAAATTCGATATAATTTCCTTATTATAAAATAAAATAAATTATGACAAGATGCAGTAAAACGTGCAAGTAAATATTGATAAAAAGTTTCTTTTGCAGAGTTACAAGCTTTTAAGTGATTCAATAACAAATAAATGTTTTTCTTTTAATTTAATCAAGACGAAACGACTTTTCTTAAAGGAACTATTTAGAACCATTGAGAAAGTGGATTTACGATCGTCGGTTACTCTTAAAAAAAAAACGTTAAGTTTTATTTACTTAGTTTGCAAGCTGCCGACCGATTTAATTAAAGATTCGTCGAATGGCGCCACTTCATTGGAGGCGAGAATGTGTTGTAGTTTTATTACTACTCATGGCTCCTCCCCAGACATTCTGTGTTCACCGTTTACAGAATCGACTATAAACTCTTTCAGGATACCATTTCGTTGACAATATTCAATTTTTATCTTAAAAAAAATTCAAGGCAAATTACCGAAAGAAACGATCATCAAAATAAAAGTCTTTTAAAAAAAAGTAATATTCTATAGAATTAACATTTCCTGAAAGTTTAAACCAAAAATGAATTTAATAAAAAATTAAATAGGTAAAAATAAAATAAAAACAAAAAAGAAAACAAATTACCTTTAAACCTAAATAGAAATCTTTATGAGAAAGCAATAAAATTAATCAAATTTTCTTTAAAAATAAAGAAAATCCTTTCTTCGGTCACTTGGAGTAAGTATTTAAACTTGAAAATTGATTTTAACGAATTTATTGTTTAAATTAAAGTGTAACAAAACTTTATATAAAATGTCTTTTGTTGTATGACGGCAAATAAAAGATCAAAATGAGTATTTAATTCGATTTACAGGAAGCCAATCAATTCGTAAATTATTGAAACTGCTAGCAAGGAAATAATAAAATTGATTCCAGGTTTTAAAATATTTCCGTCCTTCACAAGCAATTCTTTCGGCTATATTTTCCTCGTAGGTACGTGGATAATTCATCTGGTTGCTCTGAACAAGAATCAAAAAGTTTCAAGAACTGTTGAAACTTTCTCTTTCTTTAAAATTCTCAATTATTATTCTAAGGAGTTCAACATTAATAATTGTTTAAGAACTTTGGTTTGACTGGTCTCTCTAATTTCTCCAGCTAAAAACATTTCATCCACTACGGTATAGACCTAGAAAATAAAAAATTATATATTAGAATTATATATAAATAATAATTATATTATTATATAAATGGGCTTGGAACTTGATTATGTTTTTATTTGTATTTTATTTCGATTTGCATTTTATTTCTATTCTGCATTAAAACACTTAAATTGTATGACTTCCTTGAACAACCGATAACTCTAAATAAGCACTAGAATTATTATTTTAGATTTTTGTTATTCAATATTTGATAATAAATATAATAATAATAGGAAAATTACCTTGTAAAAGTTAAAAACTAAGTCCAATTCACAGACATTGTGAAAATATTCATTTAAAACTTCAACGAAATTGTGAATTGCTTCCAAATAACACAAATTATTGTCATTTACATCCACACATATACAAAAATATAAGCCAGCATATCTTCTGTACACTATTTTGAAATTTCGGAACTGAAAAATTATAATTTGTTTATTAATTTGCATATACGGTTTCACATTGTAAAAAGTTTCTTATGGACTTAAAAGTGATTGGAAATTGTTAAGAGCCTTGTATTTTATGTAATAAAGAATAATAAATGCCCCAATTGTCACAAAAACTCTTTGAAATGAAGATTTAAAAATTAAACCTAAAATCCCCAAATCCTGAAAATCAATTTGAAAAACTAACCTCAACGAAATTTGTGTGTTTTGCATCTCGAACTGTCACGACTGCGTGTACTTCTTCAATTAACTTCTGCTTTTCATCGTCATCGAAATTCATGTACCACTTTGCCAATCTGGTTTTTCCAGCTCGATTTTGAATAAGAATAAAGCGAATCTAAAAAAGATTTTAAAAGTTAGAAATTACGGTTTGACAATTATGAAGTTTGGAATCAATATAAAATATTTATCATGAAAGAGTGCAATTTGCAAAAATAAGATTCGTATTTTAAACGACTTCATTCTACTGTTGATAATGACTAAATTCCATTAATCAATCAAAAATAAATTCATCAATAATAAATCATCAAGTAAATAGAACTAAATCTTAGTAAAAGATCGTATCAGAAAGTAACTAACAATCATATTATTGAATTTGAAGGATCTACTTACCATTATCAACTATGTGAACAACAAAACAATGTTGTATATACTTTAATTGTTATTTTATCCTAAAAATATGAATAATTGAAACGAAATGTCAAAAATTCACCCACCCACCATACACAGTGAAGTTAGTCAAATCCATGTCGATTGTCGATTCGATTAGTATCGAACATGCGCGCGCATAATGCGCAAAAGATTTCAATTTATCTGCGCACTGCTCTAAATTACTCAAAATTAAAAGAAAAATAATATTCAGAGGTTATTAGCAAAAACTTGTTTTAAATTCAGGAATGCACCTTGTTTGGTTCCTGAAAATATTTGAGATTTATCGGTAAGGATTTTGCTCCATTATGAATTTGGCAGACGGTGCAGGATTTGCATCACGTTATGAAGTTATATTGCTCGTTGCGAGAGTGTCTTTCGTCGCGGCAATTGGATTTTTTAGTATGCGATGGATTATGAATCAACTGGATCCTACTGCACAGGCTAAAAAACAAACCAAAAAGAAGGTAAATTTCCATTATCGAAATGTACCCATAACCTCTTTGCAATAGCAAATTTTTAATTATTTCGAAAACCTAACCTCACTTTGTAAAGCCTTTTGTTCAAAGATTTACGCATTTTTCCAGTTTGTTCGTAAAATCAACTTCGTGAGAATGATTAATTGAAGATTTAAGAATAAAAAGAATTCGTTTGGTTTATTAGAAAGTGAATTTTGGGTTTTAGGCACGAGATCAACTGCGGAGACTTGCAGAATCGGATAATGTTCTTTCAGTGGATAGTGAGCATTTAACAGACTATGAAATGATGATCGCGAGTCATTTAGTCGATCCACATGATATTAAAGTATCCTGGCAGAGTATAGCTGGTCTTGAAAACGTTATTCAAGAATTTAAAGAAACTGTGATATTACCAATCCAAAGGAAAGAACTCTTTGAGGATTCACAATTAACACAAGCACCAAAGGTAAACTAAACTTTATGTAATTTTAAATTTCCGTGTTATTATGATTATTAATATTAATAATTAATATATTATTAATACTAATAATAAATATTAATAATATGATTTGAATTAATATTAATTATAAGATTCTTACTGAATTTTCCAAATGAAAAGTTTTTGGAAAGCAAGACAGAAATCGAGTTATAATTGTTTGTAAATTATTTTTTACAGGGCGTTTTGTTACATGGGCCTCCAGGTTGTGGAAAAACTATGATAGCAAAAGCAACAGCTCGTGAAGCTAGAACGAGATTTATTAATTTAGACGTAAGCATCCTAACAGATAAATGGTACGGAGAGAGTCAAAAATTAACATCAGCTGTCTTTTCACTAGCCGTGAAAATTCAACCTTGTATTATTTTCATTGATGAAATAGGTAAATAATTTGAAAATCAGTTTTTTTCACTTTTAATTCATTATAAAAATAGTTGTATTGCGTTCAAATTAATGATAATAATTTAAATATTTGTATTGCGCTCAATTTAATGATAATAATAATAATAATAATTTAATAATAAATAATAATTACGTTAATAATATTAAACAATGACAATAATATTAAAAATATTAAAAGTACTTTAAACTTCTATTTCAGATTCATTTCTTAGAGCTCGTAATTCCCAGGATCATGAGGCGACTGCGATGATGAAAGCGCAATTTATGTCCTTATGGGACGGTTTGATAACCGATCCTTCTTGCACAATTATTATTATGGGTGCCACAAACAGACCACAGGATTTAGACAGAGCGATTCTGAGACGTATGCCCGCTACTTTCCATATTGGACTGCCTGTTTGTATTTTTTAAATACCCAAAATTTTGTTTTTAAAATATTGTTTTACCACTTGATTAAACATTATTATTTTTAAACAATCATTATTTTTAGGACGAGCAACAACGGAAAAAGATCCTGCACTTAATTTTAGATAATGAACCAATTGCAGAAGACGTAGATATCTTAAAATTATCGAAAACGACTGATGGATTTTCTGGATCCGATTTGCAAGAACTTTGCAGAAATGCATCAGTTTATCGAGTTCGTGATTATCTGAGAAATCATGCAATGTAAGAAGTTAATTTTTGGATGATTCAATCCCTCCGGATAGTTTTTACTCATACTTTATTACTTTTTTATTCCCACTTTCTTACTCCTGTTTTTTTTCTATTTATTTAAAAGACAATGTTTTGTAAAGTTTATCTTTTGTAAAGTTTACCTTTTTGTAAAGTTTATCTTTTGTAAAGTTCATCTTTTGTAAACTGAAAAACATGTTTTCAGAGAGGTAAATACACCCCAAGGTACAAACACAGACGATGAAGAATATCACGACGCAGTGCGTCCTATAACAATGGACGATCTTCTAACATCTTTAAAGAAAATGAAGACTTCGAAAATTCATACAGGTGGTCTTTCCATGGCAAAATTGGATTTAGACTAATGAATCATTAGTTAAACTATTTAGAATCTTTATGAGACGTTTTTTATTAATTTAAAAAAGTCGCGTTGTTTTACTGGAGAATTTCTTCATCCACGGAAATTTACTTTTTTATTACTAGTTAATTTTCTTGGATGACGGTTTTAAGCAGAAGAAAGTACGTAAATTATCGTAGAATTTAAAAAACCGTTAAAATGCATCTGTTTCTTCAACTAACACAAAGTGTAAGCTGATTATTTAAAGAAACTACTAAAAGACCTGAATAGTTTTATTGTTAGTGACTTTAAATTTAAGATTTTTAAAAATTTAAAGTTACTAATCAAAATTTGTAGAGAAAATTTTAAGTAAAAGGCTTGTGTTTATTTTATAAAAATGTATAAACAACACTTGTTAACTTAAAAATTTAATTAAGATTTTTTAATAGTACAATTGCAGATGTTATTTGATAGTTCCTACTTTTTGTGTAGATTAAAACATTTTTTATAAAATGTAGATTTTAGTAAAGAAAGCAAATTGTATGTATAAAAACAAGATGTCAAAATTGCGAGAAGTTGGAAATATATATATATATAATTATAATTAAGTGTATAAGTGAATAGATTAATTTAAATATAAATATGGATTAAATAAAATAGGAATTTGGATTAAATGGAATACGAATCTGGATTAAATGAAATATGAATCTGGATTAAATGAAATACGAATATGGATTAATTGAAATATAAATTTGGATTAATTGAAATATGAACTGGATTCATTGAAATATGAAAGTTGATATTTAAATTGAAAAGTAAATTATAGTCTTATTATAAAAATTATTAAACTGAATTTGAAAAAAATGTTTTGAGTAAAAGTTTATAATGAATAAATTGAAATGCAAAGATTTATAAAGTTAATAATTAAGTCGAAAATCGAGGAAGATTAAAGCACACGAAAGAATGGATTTTAAAAATAAAATACTGTAAATATATCAAGATATATCAGTGTAAATATATCTGGTTTTAATACAAACATGAAATAAATATCCTCGAACTTAAATACAAGGTTTAAAAAATTGTTATTCTATTATTTATATTGTGTATTCACCAACATTCCTGTCGAATAAATATTGTAAAATTATCAAAATATTGAGAAAATCATTGTAAATTGTATTTTTATTTTATTTTAAAAAATACTGATAAAAAAATTGTAAATTTTATTTTTATTTTAAAAGATGCAATTTAAAAATCTTTTTTATTTATGTAATAAACTTGCCAATTTTTCGTCTTTAGCTAATTTCCTTCTATATAGTTAAAATTTATTTATTTTCATAAAAATAAAAAATAAAAAATTTTAAATTGTAAAAGAAATGGACAAAAGGTATTTGAATTTTCCCGCGTTTCAATATTATAGACCTGTAGCACTCACAGCCAACTTCAAGAGGCTGTTGTTAATTTGCTTTTATTTATCCCGTTTTACAATTTTCAACGTTTGTAAAGCTTTTAATTTCTTAATTTGTGGAAAGTGCAATTATTGGATAATTGAAATTTCCTGAAATAAAGGAGATAAAGATGAAAAAGAAAGGAAAAAATAATAACTAAAGGATTTTGTCCAATCAGCGCGGAGTTGTCGTGAGAGAAGCAGCAACGAAACAGGGCCGGTGGCAATCACAAATTTTCCGTGATCTAAAACTTGAGAAAATTCATCTCTCGGAATGTTTCGCCAAGTGAATTGTGTAAGTTAATTGGTCTCAAGTAGTTGCCGCGATCGACGCTTCGCCACGAAATGCAGGGAACTTGCAATTAATGAAATTCTCCTTTGGAATTCTCAAAGGCTCAAGATACCGATTCCTGGAGTTCTTACAATAGTAAGCATTAATATTTGGAATTGAACGTTTTCCTGTATCAATCCCCTGATGTTCGACAACACCTGCAGGTTCTGATCCTGATGCATTGTCTGTGTGTTTCAATCTCTCAATTCTCGTATGTGTGAGTGCGCGCGCGTGTGAGAGGTATAGAGCTGCAAGTGCTGGTTTTAACACGGACACGTTGAGTAACGCGGGACATTTTGAGCGCGATATGTGCATATAAATGCTTCCGATTTCCACAAGGATAACCGGGATCACGATTATCGTTAAAAAATGGGAGTGTCGCCAATGTCGCGGTTCAAACATGGCTCGGATCGCGCACTAGTTCTTTTGTACCCCTTTTACCTGTTCTCCTGAGTCTCTACGAACCCTTTGTGCATGACCTGTCAAAACCCGCGTTAACAGTTCTTGAAAACAATCCAATTGTGATAAAAAGCATGTTCAAACAAGAATCATTTTCCGGCTTAACCTAACCTAAGGAGTTTACGATTTTCTCAAAAAACTGGACGTTTTTATGGATTACACTGCAGAATGGATTTGTAATTTAGTTAAAGAGATAACGGGTTTGATTAGAGATTCTCCCACCGTTGGCTTTGTATCGGGGTTTTTCGAAAAATCAGTTTTTGAAGGTTTTGTTGTTTTTTGTAAAGTTTTCATAATTTTTTTTCAGCAAAGTTTTTTAATTTCTCTGAACAAGTGCTTTTATCCAATTTTCGTATCTTAAATGCTTTCATCTCTTAGGATTGAATTTATCCTTTTGTAGTCAAAAGAGCTTTATAATCTTACGTCTACAAATTTTCGCAAAAAATGCTTTATCCGTGTTTGCAAGAAGTGTTTTTAATATTTGTGGTTGAATAAAACTTACATAAATGACCTACTTTATTTTTGCAATATGTATTAATAATAGTTAAATCAGGGCTTTTTGTGAATCTAAATGAAAAGAGAATCTTTAATCTTGAACTGAACCTCATTATTTTCGATTTTTTGAACAAATATTTCAACTTTGTTCCCTGCTTATTAGCGTTTATTGCAAGCGTTTAAAATTTGTAGGTTAGGTTGCCCATCTCAGGGTTTTTAAACGTCTGGGGTTTAAACGCCTAAACGAATTCAAAACGTAATTGTGAATAGATTTCAAAGAATTATCTGTCATAGGCTGTAAAAGTCAAAGATCTTAAATGGTTATTTAACGATTTAATTTTCTTTAAAGGGAAATAATACGAACGTGATTTGTTGAACCGATAGAACGTTAAGAATTCGGAACCTTAATTATTATTTAATGATTAAATTTCTCGTTTTGACAATTAAATATTAGATTGAACGTTTGGTTTTTCATATGAACTTTGTTATTTTGGTCTTTTATTGTATTTTACTATCGCAATATTTCCCTGTCGCAATATTTCCCAGTCTCAATATTTTATTGACTCAATATTTTACTGTTTATATTCAATATTTTACTATTTTCTCGTACGAGAAGTATTATTATTATTTTGTATTAATTTCATCATTTGTGTTTTGTTAGGACCAGGATATTGAAAATTTCACCTAGAAAAGGAATTAAATGTCTGGTAGTTGGTATCTTATCAGAATATCAAAAACCCATTTTCAGAAAATGAAGAACTTGACAAGTGACTTTCTCTAAACGATTTATGGACTTCCGCAATCATGTATCAACCGTGATGGAGTATTAATGTTGTTTTGGGTTTTGTGTGATGTAATTTTTGTGTGTGATCCAATATCTTGGCTCGTTTGCCAAATTTCTGGTGAAACTGGTTAGAGAAGAGAGGTTAAAGGACACCGCGAAATGGATAACAAAAAGGACCTATGTTCTACGAATTGATGGGTATATGCTTTTCCTGCAGGAGACCCACGAGCAGTCGCCTTAACAACAAAATCTCAGAGCACATTTCGGCGTCGGTAACACCCCTCCATGTTTGTCTGGAGGAACAAAGAGGACCAGAATTGGCGTGTAATACCACGGCTCGAAAGCCGCAGGTAAAAATCCCTTTTTTCAAAAAAATAATTCCTGTGAAAAAATAGTGTATTTTACAAATTTATAGTTTATAAAATCATGTATTTTATAAATTTATAGTTTATAAAATCACGTATTTTACAAATTAATAATTTATAAAATACAAATTTTGAAGTCTGGTTTGAAGTTAATGTTTTTTTGTAATTTACAGGCTCCCGAGGAAAAACGGGAGGAAAGAGAGGAGGCTGGTGGTGAAGAGGATACCGAGGCAGGTTCGGTTGGAAGTGGGTCCAGCGAGGTAAAACAAAATCAACCGAGCATGGCCAACACCATCAGCAACATGAAAATGACGAACCCCATTAAGGGGTTGGTCAGTAAACGTCGAAAGCGCTTCACAGAAGACGGATTCGACCTTGATCTCACTTGTATCCTTTGATTATTAAACAAAAACAAAAAAGCTTTCGAAGCTTTTTGCTAATAATTTTCACAATTATTATTTTCGAAATAAGTAATAATAATAATTCAGTGATGAATCACTAATAATGTAATTAGTGAAGAGAAATAATGTAATTAGTGAAGAGAAATAATGAAAGATAAAAAAAGAGAATAAAAAAGAAAAAAAGAGAATGTAAAAGAAAAATAGAGAATGAAAAAGAAAAAAAGAATGAAATGAACGAAAGAAGTTTGATGAAAATATGAAAAGAATGAAAGAATTAATAAAACGCACGAATGTTTTAAAATTTATGAGAAATTGAATGGAATGAATAAAAGGAACGCAAGAATGTGATTTAATTGATGAGAATATTATTGAAAGGATTGAATAAAATGAAAGCAAGAATGTAATTAAATTGATGAGAAAATTATTGAAAGGCATGAATAAAATGAGCGAAAAAAGCGAATGAAAGAAGTATGCATTAATTTTGGAATGATGCAATTTCGTATTATTATTTGTAATTGTATTAATTTTATATTTGGAAATAGCTTAATGTCTTGGAAGAAATAGTTCCCTTAACCATACTTTTAGACATAAAACATAATTTAATAGCAATGGGATTCCCGGCTGAGAAGCTCGAGGGAGTTTATAGGAACCACATTGATGATGTGGTTAAATTATTAGAGTCCAAGCATAAGGACCATTATAAAATTTATAATCTGTAAGTTTACAAATGATTACGTTTCTTTAATTAAAATTATTAATGCGTTTTTTATTTCTCTTTCGAATTCGACATTTTATAATTTACATTATAAAATTTATAATCTGTAAGTTTACAAATGATTACGTTTCTTTAATTAAAATTATTAATGCTTTTTTATTTCTCTTTCGAATTTGACAGAAAGAATTTACATATGTAGTTTTTTTTATATTTTTCTACACGTCTTTGTTATTGAAACAATTCTTTGTTTATAGAATTCTTTGTTTATAGAATTCTTTGTTTCTAGAATTCTTTGTTTATAAAAAGTCCTTTGTTTATAAGAAGTTCGTTTATAAAAATTTCGTTTGTATAAAGTTCGTATGTGTCAGTTTCGTTTGTATAAAGTTTGTATAAAGTTTGTATAAAGTTTGTTTGTATAAATTTCGTTTACAAAAATTCGGTTTACAAAAAGTTCTGTCTTTACTAAAAGTTTATTAAATCTGTGTTTCAGCTGTTCGGAAAGATCATACGATTGTAAAAAGTTCAAGCAAAGAGTGGCAACTTATGCATTCGATGATCATAATCCACCAATGTTGGAACAGATAAAGCCTTTCTGCGAAGACGTTCACAAGTGGCTCTCAGAGGATAAAGATAACGTCGCAGTGGTTCATTGTAAGGCGGGGAAAGGGCGAACAGGAGTGATGGTCTGCTGCTATCTTCTTCATAGCCAACAATTTCCCTCTGCAACTGATGCCCTCAACTACTATGGAACTAAAAGGACCACTGATAGGTACGATATTCACAAATGCAACTTTTGTTTTCACACGTTTTCTAGTGAGCACACAAGAATTCTACATAAAATTTGCCGAGAATTTTTCATGAATATTTTGTGATTCATTGCAGGAAAGGGGTAACAATACCTTCTCAAAGAAGATACGTTGGTTATTATGCAACACTAGTAAAAGAAGGCCTTCATTATGAGCCAGTAACTTTAATTTTACGTCAAATTAAACTGGATCCCGTACCTATTTTTAATGGAAGTCAAGGCTGTGAGTCCATTTTTCCGTTAATTGCATGTTTACTTTGCAATTCTAACTTTTATTTTCTTTTTTTTTGTACTTGGTATTCTTTACTTTTCTTAAATTTCTTTACTTTTTGTAATTTTTCAATTTGAAACATTGAAATCTCTTGAATTTGAAAATTGTTTCGCTCTCGTTTTGAAATATAACAAAAAAAAACATGAAACAAAATTGAAGGTAATTTTATTTGCATGATAAATTGCTAGTTTTTAAATAGTAACTGTTTTTAAATCCATTTCTTTTACTTGCAGTTGTAAATTTTGTGATATCGGAGGCTAATAAGAAAATATTTACCTCTGAAACGTACGAAGTAAAAAAAGGCATAAACTCTCTAGTAATTCGTTTACAACACAGTGTTCCTGTAACTGGTGACATTCGGATAGATTTTTTCAATAGGCCAAAGATGAAGAGAAAAGTAAGTTTATTAATAATTGTTACATAGACATACATTTTATAGATTGATTATAGATTTCGCTATTCGTTTCTTATAGAATTTGATACACGTTTTGTAAATTTTGATCCAAATTTGTTATTGTTGAGTTTAATATTTTTTAAATTTTGATTCAGATTTGTTGTAAAATTTGATAAATATTTTGTTGTACATTTGTTGTAGAATTTAATAAATATTGTTTAAATTTTGATTCAAAGTTGTAGAATTTTATAAATATTTTGTTGCAAATTTGTTGTGAAATTTAATACATATTTTTTAGATTTTGATACAGATTTTGATACATATTTTTTGGATTTTGGTTTGTTATGGATTTTGGTTTGTTACAGATTTTGGTTTGTTATAGATTTTGATTTGTTGTATATTTTGGTTTGTTATAGATTTTGATTTGTTATAAATTTTGGTTTGTTATAGATTTTGGTTTGTTATAGATTTTGATTTGTTAAGGATTTCGATGTATTAATGATTTTGATTTGTTATTAGAATTTTGAGATTTCTTTGTTTTTGTAGGAAAAAATGTTTCATTTTTGGATCAACACCTTTTTCGTTCGAGAGCACTTGGCATCGGAATACGACAATGGAGAACTTCCGGTGGAAAGGTCGACAAGGGCATTGAGTTGTGATGGAACTGCCATGGAACTTCCCATGGTGACTTCTCACACAAAACAGAGAACCGGCAGTTTAGCGAGTCTAGGTCCTATGCCACCTACTCTGGTACTCAATATAGACAAGTGGGGTTTAGATGACGCGCATAAAGATAAACATCACAAACTCTATAATGAAAATTTCAAAGTGAGTGCTTCTCTCTAAAGCTGAAAAATATAAATTGAAAAGAAAAAACGCAAAATTCTTTTCATTTCAACTAAAACGGCTTATCTTTAAAAAGAAGATTAATATAAGAATATTATTTCTTAATATTCTTATTATAATAAAAATAATAAGAACAATAATATGAATATAAAGAATGTTAAGAAATGAAACCAAGAAGATTAATAAGAATTTTAATAAAAATAATAAGAATAATAATATGAATAAAAAGAATAATAAAAATGTTAAGAAATCAAACCAAGATGATTAATAAGAATATTAATAAAATTAAAATAATATGAATATGAATAAAAAGAAAAAAAAATAATAAAAAGGAAACAAAGAATAAAAAGAAAAAAAAAAGAATATAAAGAAAAAAAAGAATATTAAGAATGTTAAGAAATCAAATTTTAAATTTAATTCTGTTAGAAACGTCAATTTTTTAAGCAAGAGTTCAGGTCTTTTTTTTATAATAAAAAAGGGGTTCTAATTTGCGATTGGATTTTTGTAGGTTACTTTGTATATGCACCGGGTAGGTGGAAACATTCCATCTACAGTGCCAGCGGCAGTGACCAGAGCAGGAGAGAATGTACAAATAGGAATGGGCGGTCAGGAAACACCAAGTGAATCGAGTGAAGCTGACAGCAGTGAATGTGACACCACTGGAGACGAGGATGGTTGGGAGTCGGGTGAGTCTTCTACATCTCTGATGGCAAATCACCATCCTCTTACACACAGCAGTAGCCAAACACAAACCAATACTCACCACAGAGCTAGTATCAAAGGGATTACTTTCACGTAGAGATAAGGGTAGAAGTAGTAATAGAGAAAGCACCACCAGTGTTAATCGATCCTCGATCTATGTAATATTTTGCCACCTTCGATAAGTAATTAGTTGCTCCTGGTACTTATTTACTTTCTTTTTTCTCATCCCCTTTGATTTCGTTCAAAACGAACAAAAAACGGCTGAAGTCTATTGTGATTTATTTTGTTCTTTTTTTTTAACAAAAAGATGTGTTTATTAGCTAAGATTTAATATTAATTTTATATTATTCTTAAAGTTATTTAAAAGAGGTAGTTGTTTTTAAAGACCTTTAAGGTTTTTAATTAACTCCGGGGTTTTTAGAGACCTTTAAGGTTTTTAAAGAGCTCTGAGTAAAGACCCTTAGAGTTTTTAAAGAACTGTGAATAAAGACCTTTAGGGTTTTTAAAGAGCTCTTGAGTAAAGACCTTTAAGGTTTTTAAAGATCTTTTTAGAAGTTTCATTCGCTTTTGCAAATGATTTAATTTTTTTTAAACTTGCAATTTGAGGGATTGATTGGGAACAAGCTGATGCACTTGTGCATCGATCTAGACAAATTTTCTTTGTTTCTCAATTGGAAACAATTTTGTACGGTATTGTAAATGAGTTTTTGCGATGAATTGAGAGGTGTGTTGAAATTTTGAGCTAGTCGGTGTATTCTAAAATAAAATAACAAGACTATTTAATAGTTCTTTTCTTTTTTCTTTAAAAGAGAATATTAAAATAATGTATTTTTTAATATATTACAATTCTAGGGTCTGTATTAAAATTCAAATTCTAAGGTCAGAAATATTAAAATTCTATGGTCTATATTAAAATTAAAGTTCTAGGGTCTATATTAAAATAAAAATTTTAGAGTCCATAAGAAATTGAAAATTCTAGGGTCACCAGTTTCTAGGATAGATTTTTCGATTCTGACGAATCGGAATTTTACTCCAGGCGATCGATCAAAAATTAATTAGAGATTTTTAGTAATTTTTTTTAGTCTTGAATAAAACTTTATTATAGTTTTTTAATGGAGAAAGTTTTTTCATACTTTTGTTTGCCTCTTTTTTAAAATGTTATTATTTTTTCACTTTTGAGTTTAAAGTTTGTAAACTGAAATCAGGAATTTTGCAAAGCAGTTTACAAATATGATGGAATGAAAGGCTTGACACTGTGATTAAAGAATCAATTTTATTGAGAACAAGTGGTAAATTAAGGTTTTAGCATTTCTATAATCAATATTATTGCATAACTAGTAATTAATTTTGTACACTTTTTTGAAATTTTAGTCAAGTTTCGAAAAAGCAGGGTTTTTCTATTACTATTTTTTTTCTTTTCTCTTGATCTTTCTGCTTTCTTGGGTAATTTCTGTTCTTTTTCTTTGTTTTCAATTTTTATTCCTATTGTGGTTTTTGTTTTCTTCTTGGTATTCTTTTTTGTTTGTTTCTTTTGTCTTTTTGTTTTTGTCTTTCTTTGTCTTTCTTTTTTTCCTTTTTCTTTCCTTTTTCTTTCCTTTTTCTTTTCTTTTTCTTCCTTTTCTTTCCTTTTTCTTCCTTTTCTTTCCTTTTTCTTCCTTTTCTTTCCTTTTTCTTCCTTTTTTCTTTCCTTTTCCTTTCCTTTTCTTTTTTCTTCCTTTTTTCTTTCTTTTTTTTTTCTTCTTTTTCGAATTTCAACTTTTCTCTAATTAGTGTTCCTTTCTCCTTGCTTTTTCCTTGTTTTTGATTTATTTTACTTTTAACTCTCTTTTCGTTTCTTCTTTTGTGATCTTTCCTTTTTGCTTTTTTGTAGAAAAAGTATTTATAATTTTACAGTTTGACATTAGCAAGTTTAGCAGTTTGACATTAAAAAATTACTTATTTGTCTGAAGACAAATAATTGACCAACTTTTTATTTTTTTATTGACCGCAAAATATTTTAATCATTTTCTGAATTGATTCTGTTGTGTTTTAAAACCGTGGGAATGTTGACTACATTTTTTAATGTCAAGGCTGCATGAGTTTTTAAATTAATTAGACTGGAATCCCTCGTGTAGAAAAGAATTGAAATCAATGCTTGTTAAGATGTGAAAATGAATCAACGAGAATCCTGCGGTATTTTTTATTATTCTTTCTTTTGTATCATCGCATGCTGATAATTTGTGAATTATGCGTCGCGCAGATTTTAGTTGCGATAATGTTTACATCGTGTAATGATTATTTTGTGATATTATAATTATTGTTATTGTTGTCATCGCTAGAAATTGTCATTGCTAGAAATTGTCAATGCTACTACTTCTATCACAATTACTTTTTACATTTTCCACTATTATTTAGTACTGATTATAACACAATCACTATTACATTATTCATCTCACCACCATTATTATTACTACTCGAGCAATTTTTTACTGTTAAAAAATACAAATGTAACTGTATTTCTGTAATTGATATTTTTATTGTAAGATTATAAAAGCACGTATTGTAATCACACATTTTTCTAAATGTCTTCTAAGTGTCTTCTAAATGTGACAAAGCACCTTTTGTTTCGATTTTTAGAGAGCTCTCAATCTGCGTTTTTATTTTGATTGTGCATTCGTTGTACTTTTTTTTCTCTTGTCAATTGTCTATTTAATAGTTTAATTGATCGTTTATTTAATAGTTGTCTAGTTAATTGTAAGCATGAAGACTCCTGTTATTTTCATTTGTAGACTTTTTTATTGTTTCATTAGAAAGCGAATTTCTCAGGATCTTTTTAGTTTTCACGCATTTCGAACTTTCTCGCTTTATTGTCAAAAGCATTATTCATTTTGCGTACAAATATCCCGCAAAATTCCATTTTTAATACCGAAATCTTTTTTTTAACACTGAAATTTTGTTAAAACTGAAATTTTGTTAACACTGAAATTTTGTTAAGACTGCAAATTTTTATTAATTTTGAAATTTTGATAATCCACTATTTTTTTTATAATTTCGATAAACAACAATGGAATTTTCTGGAATATTGATGCTTTTCGTATTTAAAACATAGTTCCTCGTTTTGTCTAAAATGTACTCTGTCGTTGAAACAAATTAACACCAGATTTAAAGAACTTTCGATTTATTCATTTCAAATGTGCAGTTAATTTGAACGGCTAATTAATTTTAAATTATTCATTTCGAATTGGTCATTTTGAATTATTATTTCGAATTGTTCATTTTGAATTGATCATTTCGAATTGATCATTTTGAATTGATCATTTTGAATTCATCATTTCGGATTGTTCATTTTGAATTGATCATTTCGAATTGATCATTTTGAATTGATCATTTTGAATTCATCATTTCGAATTGATCATTTTGAATTATTCATTTTGAATTGATTATTTCGAATTGTTCATTTTGAATTGTTCATTTTGAATTATGTTATTTTTGAATCCTTAATTACAAATTGTTCATTTTGAACTCCTAATTCTGAATACTTAATTTGTAACTTTTAAATAATGTTAAATATTCGATAAAATTATATTTCTAGTTTTTGAAACACTCGGTTAATTTTGTTAAAGCTTTTTTAAAAATTGGCGTGAATTTGTTTTGGATTGATTGGATCGATTTCAAAGGAAGGATTTGAAATAGATTCGATGATGAAAATGACTGGTTTTCGACACTTGTTTTGTACTGTATATTTGAATTTCAACTGTCTCTGTCTGTTGGTGACCAGTGGATCAACGTGTGGGCCGGTACCGTCTTCTGTCGGATGGAGGGATGATTAATATTATATGAGCTCATCGCCTGTCACTCTTACAATCATCTCTCAGCTTCGGTGTCATTAAATCTCGAATTCGCAAATTTTACTGGTCGAATTTCAATCGACCTGACTTTCTCGGAAATCATCTCTTTCACATCAACAACTGTGACGACTATTTTCATTAAAAATAGTTCAAATCCAATGATGCCACTCGGGATATTGTCCGAGTAACCAGAGAATTATTACCCAACGAAAACTTTTGTGATAAAAAATATTATAGTCTTTCTTACTCAACTTCTTATTTGAAACTTAATCTCTTTTTATTTATCATTTCTCAATCTTTTAAAGGATTTAGCTGAAATGTTTTCTTTTCTTTTTTAGAAGATTTTACCTTCTTTTGTGATAAAGGACTTTTTTTAGATAATACATTTTTATTTAAATTACAATTATTGTTATTAAATTCTCTGGTAGTCTTCGAGTTTTTTGATTTTAGTTTTCTTTTTACATTCTCATCAGTAATGAGTGTGTATTTTTTTTAATGAAATGTATCGGCAGTTCACCCAGTATTGTTTGAGGAACACGAAATATTGTGATAAAGATAGAAAAACTACTTTTCAGTAGCGACTTATGCAGATGTTACTTTATTTTTTAAGCTGACAATCGACTTGATCTGGAAAAGCGCCTATTCGTTTTATTCGTAGAGCTTTTATCGACGACTCGCTAGAAATTATATTAATATCTTGATGTTTTTACTGGAAATTGATTTTTTACTAGAAACTTTGTAATTTGTTTTACCAGGATTCGTTTTAACAGAATTTGTTTTAACAGAATTTGTTTTAGCAAAATTTGTTTTAACAAAATTTGTTTTAACAGAATTTCTTTTACTACGATTTGATTTATATCATCTTTTTAATTTATACCTGTAGGAAAATTCTCATGAAAGCACCAAATTGTAACTCGTCATCTTGTTAATCCTCATCTTCTAATTGATGAGGGAATTGTGCAATTCATTTAACCCTTTCAGACAATGTTTTCTAGACACACAAAACGTTTTTATCAACTGTTCTAAATTGCATGATAAAATACAATCATTAAACTTACCTTTTTTCCGAGACTTTGAAATTAGTAAATATTTAAAAAATCAAAATATTTGAAACTCAAAGAATGAAAAGAAATCAAAGAATGATTCTACGAATAAAAAGATCTCTTTTCCAAAAAGAGCCTTTTGAAGAACAAATTCTTTAAATTTTATTAATTGCGACTTTGCACTCTCAGATTTTTGCTTTAAAAGCAAAGTTTAGAATTTACAGGAATGTTATAACTTTTTTCTGAGCTTTAAAAATAAAGCTCAGAAAAAAGTTACGCGCGAGAAATGATTGCTGTAAAGGGTTAAAAATTGGGTAAAAATTACGCCATTCGAAAATGAAAAACAAAATTCTGCCATTCGTTTGTAAATGAGTAATAATTCTGCCACTTGTTTGTAAATGAGTAAAAATTCTGCCATTTGTTTGTAAATTAGTGAAAATTCTGCCATTTGTTTGTAAATGAGCAAAAACACTCGTTTAAAAATTTGGTCTTTTCTTAAAAAAGGAAACAAAACTACCAAAATCTTAGATACTTTTTGCTCTCGATAATTTCTTTTAAAAAGTGGCGAATTTTTAACTTCTTTTAAAGATAAGGAAATACCAACTGGCGATATAAAGACGAAGAAATTTTAAAAAGAACCACTTTTAAAAAGTGGGAATTAAGAGCAAAAGTACGTTTTATGTAAAGTACGGACTGACAAGAAAATTATGCTGTAAAGAAAAACGACTATTTTCATAAGGAGTAAATTGTAAGTCAATAATTAGAGCTACCATTGATATTCGATTTAATCTAGATTGTGTATCTTTTCTTAGATTGGTATTCAAATTTTTCTTTTTACATTCTCAATAATGAGAAGGTATTGTTTAAAAAAAAAAGAACTCGATACTTGTGCACAAAATGCTTAAAGTATTTTTTTTTAAACTAAAATTTGTGTCATGTTTTTTCGATTCTTTTTATTCGCTACCATTTTCTTGGTTTACGTATCTTTGTATTAAATATCGAAAAATTAAAATTTAATTGCGATTCGCAATTACAAAAATCCCGGGAAAGGATTTCATATTAAAACTTTGAATTTTACAATCTTTTCGGCATTATTGTATTTATTCTTGCATTTTTTTCCTTTTCTTACAGTTTCTTGATTTTTAATTCAGAAAAAAGATCCAAAGACAAACGAAATAGTAACAATTAAAATTTAATGAAAATTGTTATTAAAACTTGTGAAAATTTCAAATTGTACTAAAATTTGAATTATATTTTTGATTTGAAATTCGAATTAGATTTTTTATTTGAAATTTGAATTGAATTTTTGATTTGAAATTCGAATTGAATTTTTGATTTAAAATTCGATTTGGATTTTCTATTTAAAATTCGATTTGGATTTTCTATTTAAAATTCGATGTGGATTTTCTATTTAAAATTCGAATTTAATTTTTTATTTGAAATTTGAATCGGATTTTTTATCTAAAATTTGAATCAGATTTTTGATTCAAAATTTAAATCGAATGAAATTCTAAAGGACTTGGTTCTCAGAAATTATTGTGTAAATCATCTTTGCGAATTGCGTTTAATTTTGATTTTTAATACAAACTACATTTTGAGGGATTTTAAAAAATTCTTCCTTTTTCTTCAATTAAATGAAGTGAAATGAATTTCATTATGAGAAGAGACCATTCGAATGAAACTAACAGAAAATTCCCTTTATGCTGTCTTTTTTGTACGTAGAGTACCTAAATGTTGGTAGAGTTTAAAAAAAAAGATTCTCCTACGATTACGAATTAAAATAAATTAGTTTCCGAAAGAGTAAATGTATACAAATTGTATAAGAATATTTCACCAGATATAAATACAAAAATATCTTCCCCGCATTTTGTATGTGCGCGTAAGTGTATCACGAAAATTATTAATGTTAAATCAAAAACTTACCATAAAATAGGTAGGAAATTGAAATTTGCAGAGCGAATCTCAAAAGTAATCAGTGGAGATTCGTATTTTATTATTTCGAGTCTTTGTGCAAAAAAGGGATTTAAATCTTCGACAATTAAATTTTGGATACAAAATTAAATCTTCGATACAAAATATTTAACACAAAATATTCGACAAGAAATTAAAACTTGGAGAAAAAATTGAATCTTGGACACAAAATATTTAACACAAAATATTCGACACAAAATATTGAACAAGAAACTAAAACTTGGAGAAGAAATTAAATTTTAAAAGAAAGATGAAAGAAAGAAAAAAGAGAAATTTTAATAAGCAAGAAAATTTTCGAGAAGAAACTTGTAAAAAGAGAGAATGGATGGTTTATCTTTTTAATGGAATAGACTTTTTGGTTTTTTCTTTTTTTTTTTAAAATTAAAATAATCTCAAGATGTTACGGGGAACAGCATTAATAAATTTCTTTTTGTAAATAACTTGTGAATATATGGTTAATCGAAATAGGAATCTTCGCTGAAATTGAAAGAGAAAGAAATTGACAGTATAATGAATCCAATAAAAGAAAAATTACGTAAGAGTTGTCAATTTGAACTAACAAGCTAATGATTCCTGTAATACCTCATTTTTTCCTATAGTTGAAAAAACTCTCGTTAAATGTATAAAATAGCAATTTTCAATTTTCGATGTACAGAATAGTAAACAACAAAGTATATTCGCATAAGTTTTTTCTGTAAAACGTAGATGCTTTATGGAATTTCGTATAAAAATTTTGGTACAAATTAAAGCTGTCAGCTTGCTTCACACCCAATGTTCCAATTCATCCACATTCTGTTTTTCAGAAATTACAATGTACAATTATGTGTAATTACGATTTATTGACTTATTTACATTTTTAATTACTGAACACTTTTTTCTTTTTTGAACATTTTTTTATATAAAGTTTTTTTATTCATCTTCACTCCTTGAAGATTTTTACATAATTTTTTTTACTTTATCTTTTGATATTTTTTATTATCTTTTATTATCTTTTATTACCTTTTATAATCTTTTATAATCATTTCTTATCTTTTATAATCTTTTATAATCTTTTATTATCTTTTATTACCTTTTATTATCTTTTATTACCTTTTATTATCTTTTATAATCTTTTATTATCTTTTATTACCTTTTATAATCTTTTATTACCTTTTATAATCTTTTATTACCTTTTATTATCTTTTATAATCTTTTATTATCTTTTATTACCTTTTATAATCTTTTATAATCCTTTATTACCTTGTATTATCTTTTATTATCTTGGAAGGATCTTCTATTTTTTAATTTTAGCTAGAAGGGATGTTTTTTAATTCTTCTCCTCTCGCTTTCCTCCTTGCTTTAATTACTTTCAATTTCTGCTTCTATATTTATTGCTAATTTGAAACTCCCTGCTGTGTGTATTGGTTGTTTTTAATTTTAATTCTCCTCATTCTCATTAATAAACCAGCTCATTAAAAACATTTTTTCAGTGCAGTTGAAAAGAAAATGTCAGAAAGGACAATTATTTGTTAAAATTAATAAAGGAGATATTGCCCTAATAATTGTTTAAATATTTTAAATCGAATTCGATTTAGAAGAAAAATCCTTTCTAGGAGTGTTTCCTTTACGACTGCATTTTTTAATATTATTTTTAATCAACAGAGTGTCTATTAACAAACACTTTCGAAAATGTTGTTCAATAAAAAATTGGCCTTTTTAGTAAGCACTTTTTATTTTGGCAAAAAGTATTTCTTTTCATTATCATGTGTTTATTTTTTCCTGGCAAACACTATCAATTTTTTGTTCCAGCAAACATTTTGTGAAAAAGTATTTTTTATTTCAGCAAAGATTTTAGCAAAAAGTATTTTTTATTTCAGCAAAGATTTTATCAGAAAGTATTTTTTATTCCAGCAAAGATTTTAGCAAAAAGAACTTTTTATTCCAGCAAAGATTTTATTAAAAAGTACTTTTTATTCCAGCAAAGATTTTATGAAAAAGTAATTTCTATTCCAGGAAACATTTTATTGAAAAGTATGTATTTTATCCTAGCAAACATTTTATCAAGAAGTATTTTTCAATGATAATGAAATTGCTATTTTCGATTTTTAAGATTTATGAAATTTTTCTGTAATTGAATTACTTTGCCACACAATGAGCGAACAATAAATGATTCTAATAATAAGTTTTCAAAACTGTAAAAAAATAATTGTTTTCGAATAAGTTTTTGAGAGTGAAAACAATTTTGTTCTGCGAGAATAGACACTCTGAAATTATATTTATTAATAACTATAAAAACTTTTTCAAGGGCTTTGAAATAAAATTAATAAACAAATTTCGAAAATGTATATGAAAAATGTATTTACTTAATCAAAAATAAGTTCTGATGGCGTATGAATATTAAAATTTAAAATCACTTTTGTGAATCATACTTTTTAGTAACAAATTATTTTCTCTCATTAATTAATTTCTCTCATTAATTAATTTATCGAATTATAATATATTCGAATTACAATTATAATTATATGCAATTATATCCGTTTATAATTAACAGCAATTTCTATTCTGAATTCTAATTCAATAATCTTTTATAAAATTAAAACCGCTTACTCAACAATTGTAAATACTGTAAGAATATTTTTACTTAAACATAAAGAAAAAATGTTATTGCACACACGAAATGTAAAAAAAAGAAAATTAAAAGAAAATGCAATATGTAAAATAATAATATTTTTGTATAAATTAATTGTACATTTTACAAAAAATAATTATGTTTTACTTAAAATTGCATGTTTTTCATATAATAATTGTGTGTTTTACATAAAATTTAATATGCTTTACATAAAATAATTATGTTTTGCACAAAATGTTTTTTTACATAAAGTAGTGAAGGAAAATAATTAGAAAAAATAATTAGAAAAAATAATTACAAAAAATAATCGTTGTATTAAAAAAGAAAGTATACATTAAAAGAAAATATGCTTTCAAAAATAAAAAAATTAGAAAGAAATTGTTGTCAAAAAGACAAATAAATGAAAATGTGAAATTGAAAAATGAAAATCGATTTGATAATAGAAATTGTTGATTAAATGGAAATTGTTGATTAAATAGAAATTGTTGATTTACTGGAAATTGTTGATTAA